>BDUI01010039.1:48811-63436 GCA_002335545.1 Apodemus speciosus | reverse complement strand
AAATATCATACTCAGTGAGGTAACTCATTCACAAAAGAACACACATGGAATGCAGTCACTGATAAGTGGATATTAGCCCAGAAGCTCTGAATACCCAAGACACAACTCACATATCAAATCATTCCCAAGGAGAAGGAAGGAGAGGGCCCTGGTCCTGGAAAGGCTTGATGCAGCATTGTAGGGGATTGCCAGGACAGAGAAGTGGGAGGGGTTTGATTGGGGAATGGGCGGATGGAAGAGGGCTTATGGGACTAATGGGGAGTGGGGAACCAGGAAAGGGAAAATCATTTGGAATGTAAACAAAGAATATAGAAAATAATAAAAAAAAAATAAATAGAAAACAAAGAAAACTTAGCTCAAAAAACAAAAAATATCAAACAAAAAACCCCCAAACCCTGTATCTAAGGATGGAGGCTTAATTTCTTTTTCTTATTTTTTTTATGACTGAATTTTATCCATTCTCTTACAATGTGGGATGCATCAAGCAACATTTCACAAAGCTTACACTTCATGTCTTTTTACATTGTTCTGTATTAAAAACAGTATAACTTTTTCTTTGACTCCCCCCCAAAAGTCCCACAGCAAAACAAAACAAAACAAAACAAAACAAGCCACTTTATTGGCAACATTTTGTTTTAATAGAAGTTCCAAGTTAATTTCTTTTTAATATCCATGACTGGGGATGCTGCCCGGTGGTTGTTAGCATGTACAAGTCCCTGGACCGAATGCCCAGATCACGAATTAACAGTAGTAAGCCCCAGACAGAGCACAGCAGACAAACTGGAGCACGCTGACCTCAGAGCACCTGATCAGCAGCCAAATTCATGGTCAGATGCTAGGGTGAATCAAAGACATTTGAAATTGTAATAGGATAAGTGGAAATTCTGTTTAAGCACACACACACACACACACACACACACACACACACACACACACACACACACACACCAATATATAACAGCTCAAGGCAACATGGTTACATGCAGCCACCACCAAAGGAGACGATGAAAATTGCCCAGTGTGTTGAATGTAGAATGTGAAGCATAATTAAACAGTTCAGCTTTTACTATTAGAAAATGTGGTTTTTGTGAAAAACCACCATATAAAATATCACTACTGTTTTTGGTTTTATTTATAATTTTTTCTTTTTGAGAATTTCAAGCATGTATACAATGAAATATATCCATCCCTATTTTCTTCCTCTAATCTTCCTGTGTCTCCCAATTACCTCCTCCCAACTTCCTCCCTCCCCCTCTCCTCCTGGTCTCCAGCTTCCCCTTCCCCTCTCCATCTTCCCCTCCCCCTCTCTGTCTCTTCCTTCCCCTTCCCTCTCCCCTTTCCTTCTCCCTCTCCCTGTCCCTGACCCTTTCCCTCTCTCTGATGACTTACTAAGTCTAAGTAGTGTGACCTATGTGTGCATGACCAGTGGGGGCCTCTGCTGGAGCACTGGAAACCTCCCAGTGAGAGTGCCCTCAAAAGAGAATATGCTCCCTCCCCTCATAGCTAGCCAGTACTCCTCATGGGGGGCAGGGGGGGGGGCTTGCCTGGGGAGTTATCTCCTTACCTTAAGGCGTTATTTTTCTTGGTTTTCATGAAAATATACTTTAGCTCATTAAACAATTACTCTTAATTTTATTTCAGGTATTTTTTTCCTCTGGAACTGGTGGTTTAATACAGGAGAATTTTACTTAATGTTTTATTATTTATTGTGTATATGAACATACACTTGTGTGTGGGGCCTGGTGCTCATGTGGTGGTCAGAGAATGTCTTTTGGAAGCTGGTTCTCTCCTTCTGCTCTGTAGGATTTTGATATTAAATTCATGTCATTACTCTTGGCAGCAATGCCCTTTATCCTTTGGACCATCTTTCTAGGCTACAAGGGGAAAATATATATGGTGATTCTATCATGGGTTCATGCATGGGTTAACTTGTCAAATTGTACACATTTAACTGCAGTTTTCTGTATGAAGTAAACCTCAGTAAAGTTGTTAGAACATTACATTAATTTTGTGATATGTGTGTGTATATATATTGCAATGTTATTATGGTCTTTTTCTTACTTGGTTAGAGCTTTGGAAATATAAGCCACAGTCCAGATCAGTGGGTCACTTGCACGAGCTGGCTCTTTCCTGCCACCGTTGATTCCAGAGGTTGAACCTGGGTCACCAGTCTTGGCAGTAAGTGCCTTTACCCACTGAATAAAGTACATACATTTATGCCCACCAACAGACACATACAACTAATTTCAAAAATTAAAACAGCAAGCCAAAAGAAATCCTGGTTTCCTGTGAACATGTATATCATTCATCAAAGCTCTGTCAATTTGCAGATGTGTGCATTAATTCCTTTTTATAGTTCTTTCAAGAAATGAATCAAATTAAAATCCATTAACATGGTGTGAGGTACATGTGTTTAATGGCCTATTTATCAAAGTATGCATATAGTTTATTGTCATTTGATGAGACTTTTCTACAGACTCCAAAAAGTTAATTTCAAAGTGGCTCCCGTGGTGATAGTATTCCTTTAAGCACCCGATTTGCATAGGCATAAAAACTGTATCTTCCTTCCTCTCCATGTTCTTACGGTCTTCTTGCCTTTCCAACCTGATCGTAGCCTTACACCACTTACATGCGAAGGATGTTGGTAGCTTTGAAAGACACAGGGACTGGATAGAGCTAAGGCATGTACCTCATTTTCTTAAACAAATAATAGCAAATGACCCTGTGACCAAGAGTCAGGTTCGTTAGTTTAGTGAGAATGAATTAGAAATAGCATTTATGTCTGAATAATATCAACCAGCTAAGATACACAGCTTCTGGGACCCAATGCAAGTGAGAATGCATGTCCCTGTGTAATAACCAAAACTCTGGAACACTGGCCTTCTCATGACTACCTGTGTCCCTGCCTAAGAAACAAGTGTGGTCTCTGAGCCTAAGAGACAGTGTGACTGGCCTTGCCACGAGTGGAGAGGGGGACAGTGTGACCAAAGAGGTGTTTTGGGGACATTAGTATATCAATGTAACTGCACTGTTTTGGTTTTAAGGATGAAATGATCTCATCAGAGTGGATTTCCCACAGATTCTTAGCCATAAAGTAGTAAAACTGTCACTATGAACTGTAGGCTTTGGTTTCTTTTCTCCTTGGGGCAGTTTATCCAGGTTCTGATGATTAGGGGGATCTGTGTTTGTCTGGAAAAATATCTTCACGGATGCAGGACCCTCTAAAATATTGTCAATGTAATAACACAGTTCTTAAAAAGAGAACCTGGGATAGTTTAACCTTGAGACAAATAAGAGTACCCATGGCCTGAGAACATGAATCTGTGAAACCCATATTCCACTGTGGAAGGGGCTGCGTGAGATTTCAGTACTTATAGAGTAAGTAAAGTCATAAATTAAGGCAGGACTYGTAGGCAGGTTAGAGCAAAGTGGGAGAAACCGTGTTGCAGGCTTCAGATGCTAGCTGATGGTATTCGCAGCTCCTGTCTGYGGGAAGAAAGTGGCCTGCCGAGCACACGTTTTAAGCATTTTGATAATCTATACAATGTTAGGCAAGACACAGAGGTGGCCCACTATCGGCCTTTAAAGGGACTGAAAACAGCCCCAGGTAATTTGGGTCTGCTCTGCAACATTCTAACTCTCCACAGTCACAAAGGTCACTCATTTGGCCTTGGAGAACCTTTAGCACAGGTGAGGATTTTCTTTTTTTTTCTTTCTTTTTTTTTCTGGGGACTCCAGGTTATAACACTGTGCTGACTAAAAGATGCCACACACAGCTATAGTGACAGAAGTCGATTGTGGTCCCCTCCCATCCACGAGTATGAGAAAACTTGAAGGAGCTGTTCACCTTGGTTTTCCTTCTGACCTGAAAGCAGGCACCCCTAACACCTACCTCTCTGGCTTTGACCTCTTGCCCATTTCCTTTTAACTCGGACTTTCAGAGCCTGGAGATGAATCTCTTCCAGACTATCTAGACTGTAGGACCGAGCCAATCCAATGGGAAGGATCCTTTTCTCTGGTAGGTGCCACCCAGGTCCTGAAGGCAGGTGAGGAATTGTGGGTGTGTCTGCTCTGTCCAGGACATGCCAGGGCATCCACCAGTTCTCAAGGCTCTCCCCATTCGCTCCCATTTTCCTCTGTCACCTTAATTCAGGCCCTTAATAATTTGCAACTGCAGTCACTTCTTAGGCCTGCCAATTGCTCATTATTTTCCTCAGGTTCAAGGATAATGATTTATTTTTAATACTACTTTTATCTTGTCACTGTCTTGGTAAAGGTCTTTATAGCTCTTGAATCCCCTTAAATGAAGCTCCATTTGGAGCACTGTGTCATCTGGGCTGGCTGGTCACTAACCGCCACCTGACCCGTCTGCCTTATGTCTTCTTGCACTTTCTCTTGCGTCATTCTCACTCTTCCCTGTCATACTGTGAGGAAAGAATGCAGGTCTGTGGGTTTCGCACCCCCACGTTGTCTTTGTAAATGTGATCTAGAATTCAGGTCCTAGAATAAATGCTAAAGGTGTTGAAGTAGCTCAGCTAGAGAGGGCAAAGCCTCAGGGCCCGAGGTGTACAGGCTCCTGTCCGGTCTGGGGCTCTGGGCCTGGGCACAGTGTCGTTATTGGTTTTGGTCTGCCTGCCCTGAGGGTCTCTGCATTCCATCTGTCAGTAGCTGGCTGTAGGACATTCCAGAGTTTCCAACCCATCCACGGGGTGAAGGTGAGTCCTGACGCTGAGGGAAATGAAGATAGTTTCCTCTCCTTCATTGACAACTGGAGATGTGGAAAGTCACATTGCCACGTCACACGTTATGAGCTACCTAACCCAGCTTTGATGCTATGTCTCTAACGCCCACTACTCAGGGAAAGAAGGGGCATGTACGTGAGTACAGACGGTGGCTGCTTCTTTGAATCTCTAGGAGAAACTCACCCAGGGATAGCACAGGACTTGAAGGATCATGGGAACTTTTGCGTGGGAGTAGAATGCTCTGTTCTATCCATAGCTTAGTTAACACAGCATATAAAATGTTAATATTATTAGAACTGTATACTTAAAGTGGGTGCCTTTCATTGTACATTCATTGTAATGCTATGAAGTCAGTTAAAGAGCAAGACTGTGAGGGTTGGAGAGATGGGTCAGCAGTCAAAAGAGCTGACAGCTCTTACAGAGGACCCAGGTGGGGTTCCCAGTGCCCACACGGTGACTCCCAATGTCTGTAACCCCAGTTCCAGCAGATCCACACCCTCTGGTCTCTGTGGGCACTTAGACTCATGCATGTATAAACTCAGTCAAGCACACAGCACACAGCACACACACACACACACACACACACACACAAATAAATTAACTTTTAAAAAGGCAGGCTATAGTAATGAAAATGGAGCAGAGGAAAGAGTGGGGTTTTAACTTAGAAATCTTCTGGTTCAGTGTGTGTGTGTGTGTGTGTGTGTAGCTCTAGGGCTTATGGGCTATGATGTACATACAATCCTTATCTACTTGTGAACCCCACAACACTGCAGTTCCACACAAGTTCTGTTGCCCACTAGTCCCACTGCTGGGCTCTAGAAGCTCTTAGATCACATTCACTTCTGAGTCATCCCAGCTCCCAGGGCATCTAAAGGATCTTCACTCCGTGAAAGGACTGTGGTAGAACACCAACAAAAAGCAATTTAGGGGAGCAAGGCTTTGTTTTGGTTTATAGTTCCGGAGAAAGTTTGTCATAGAGGGAAACCAGGGAGGCAGGAGCAGGAAGCTGGATGATAATCTTTTCATCTTTATGTAGGAAGCAGAGAGGACCAGCAGGAAGTGGGGAGAGGCTATAGGCTCTCAAGGCCTGCCACCAGTGATGTGCTTTCTCCAGCAAGGTTCCACCACCTAATGGTTCTGTAATCTTCCTGAATAGTACCACTAGCTGGGGACAAGTTCAGTCACATGAGCCTGTCTGGGAATCTTTCTCATTCTAACCACTACTGTGAGTGAGACAGACACCCCAGGTCCTTTTTGAAATAGACAGAGACTTTCAAGCCTAGGAAATTTGATCCTGTAATTACCAGATTGAGCCTATACTGTGTGCCCAGTATTGGGGAAGTATTTTGGAACATAGCCATGTATCTTCTTATGTCTCATCCAAATCATTAATAAAATATTGGTAAAGAYATCATTATCATATGAAGAAGGCTGGGGAGGTGGGCAGAGTACCTGCTGACTTAAGCTTGGGGCCTGAGTTCGGATCCCCATCACCCATGTGAAACTAGGCAAGGCAGCTTGTGCCAGTAACTCCAGCGTGGGAGAGAGTGGCAGCACACAGATCCCGGGGGCCCATTGGTCAGCCAGTCTAGGAGAGAGTGGCCGCACACAGATCCCGGGGGCCCATTGGTCAGCCAGTCTAGGAGAGAGTGGCCGCACACAGATCCCGGGGGCTCACTGGTCAGCCAGTCTAGGAGAGAGTGGCCGCACACAGATCCCGGGGGCTCACTGGTCAGCCAGTCTAGGAGAGAGTGGCNAGATCCCGGGGGCTCACTGGTCAGCCAGTCTAGGAGAGAGTGGCCGCACACAGATCCCGGGGGCTCACTGGTCAGCCAGTCTAGGAGAGAGTGGCAGCACACAGATCCCGGGGGCCCATTGGTCAGCCAGTCCAGATAAACAGCGAGTTCTAGGCCCAGTGGGAGACCCTGACTCCAAAAGTTAAAGGCAAGACAAAGAAGAAATTGAGGAAGGCATCATGGAACCGAGCTCTGGCCTCTATCTGCTCCATCTAGTAGAGATAGATGTACACCTGCTCATCAGCACATATACACCAGGGGTGGCGGGACTCATTGTTAGGGACAGATGCAAATGGCATTGTGGGAGTTTGTGCTTCCCTAATGATCTGAGACACTAGCATGCTTAGTCCGCTTGTTTGACCAGCTACAAGTCACACCAAGGTTGCATCTCTCTTATATTAAAAAGGGATGTTGTAAGAATTGTCTCTTGACATCTTTTAATAGGGTGTCATCAGATGGTCTTAAATCATGATATAGCATGACTAATTGCTTCTCTCCAGTCTTCCAACCAAGTAACGCTCTTACAAAAAGAAATTAGGTTAATTTGGCGTGTTCCTCATAAGCCCGTGTGAGCCCTGCTGGCTGTCACTGCATGTTTGAGAGGCTCAGAGCCATCTGTTTAATCACCAGCTTTTCAGTTTTGCCAGAGACTGTGTCAGGACTAGCACTGTATGAGTTTTGAAGCATAATTTAGATGAAAATTGGGACACGTGCTTTGGAGGGAATGGTACCTCTCCCCTCTTTTCCAGTTATTCAGATTATCAGATATGTTCAGAGAATGAATTTTCAAGTTGAGCTCACCATGTGTTGCTCATTGGACTCCAGCACCATAAACTTAGAAGATAGCTTTCCAAATTGGTGAGGTACCAAGATTCAAGAGGTAAGGCCTTAGCCTGACACAGTAAGGATATGTGTTCTGTCTGACTAGGAGGCTGAGGCAGGAGGATTGAAAGCAACTTACTGAGACCCTGTCCTAAATAGACACTTGACCAACTCTGTCTTTGGTGGAGGGCTTTAACCTTAATGTTTCATTTGTACAATTTATATTTTAAGATTTTATTTAATTTTTTTTACAGTACAGATTTTATCTCCCTCCCAGTCTACCTTCTGACTGTTCCATATCCCATACCTCCTACCCCCCATCTCCATGAGGATGTCCCTACTCCCCCACTCCCCACCCCACCAGACCTCCCCACTCCCTGGGGCCTCCAGTCTCTTGAGGGTTAGGTGCATCTTCTCTGACTGAGTCCAGACCTGGCAGTCCTCTGCTGTATATGTGCTGGGGGCCTCATATCAGTTGGTGTATACTGTCTGGTTGGTGGTCCAGTGTCTGAGAGATCTTGGGGGTCCAGGTTGGTTGAGACTGCTGGTCCTCCTACAGGGTTGCCCTCCTCAGCTTCTTCCAGCTTTCCCTAATTCAGCCACAGGGGTCAGCAGCTTCTGTCCATTGTTTGGGTGTAAATATCTGCATCTGACTCTTTCAGCTGCTTGTTGGGTCTTTTGTAAGGCAATCAGGATAGGTCCCTCTTTGTGAGCACACCATAGCCTCAGTAATATTGTCAGACCTTGGGGCCGCCCCTTGAACTGGATTCCAATTTGGGCCTGTCACTGGACCTCCTTTTCCTCAGGCTTTTCTCTATTTTTGTCACTACGGTTCTTTCAGACAAGAACAATTCTGGGTCAGAGTTGACTGTGGGATGGCAGCCCCATCCCTCACTTGATGTCTCTCTGCTGGAGGTGGGCTCTACAAGTGCCCTCTCCCTACTACCCGGCATTTCATCTAAGGGTTCCCCATCTCCTTCCTCCCGAGGTTGCTTGTTTCCATTCTTTCTGTCGGCCCTCAGGACTTCAGTTCTGTTCCCTCCATCCTGATCATGGTCCCCTCTTCAGCCCCCTGTCCCCTTTCCCACCCAGCTCCTTCCCTCTCCCACCTCCTGTGAGTCTTCTCCCTCCCAAGTGGGATTGAGACATCCTTACTTGGGCTCTTTGGCTTGTTAACCTTTTTGAGTTCTGTGGATTGTATCCTGGATATTCTGTACTTTTTTTTTTGGCTAATATCCACTTATTAGTGAGTTATACAATTTATTTTTTGAGAAAAGAATAGTTCACGTTGGCTTAAAATTGCCGTGTACCTGAGGCTGTCCTTGATCTCCGGATCCTCCTTCCTCCACCTCACAACTGCGGGGTGAGAGGCATGCTCTACTGTATGTGGCTTTTAACCTCTGTTTATCCCAGTTTCTTCATGTTAAAAATGGGAGTATTTTCCCCCTTCTCACAGGGTCCCACCCCTAGACAACTCCAGGCAACTAAGAACTGCTTAGGGTGAGGATTGGCCTCTCCTGAGGATGAGCCCCCTGATTGGTTATACAATAGAAAGTGGTCATCCCAGAATTCATATCCACGCAATGATAAAAATAGACTCAGTGCTTTGTATTTATGTATTTGTGACTATATATGAAACAGTCATAAAGAAAAAGAGGTTATCAGTGTGACGGTAGGAAGACGATCCTGGAGAGGATGAAGAAGGAGAGGGACGGGAGGGAGGTGACTTAATTCTAATGTGTGCACACAGCTCAGGTGCCATGTGCCCACTCCATGTGCAGTGTTCGATGGTTGCCACCATTGGCGCCATGTTTGCGAGCTCATGCTCTCTTGTAATTACCTCAGATCATGCTCTTTATTTTTCTCAAAAAATGATCTATTTAAGGTACTCGTAAGCTTTTTTGTTTTTTGTTCTGTCTTTGTTTTTAAATTAAGGGATAGAGAATATTGCTCTGTGGCCTAGGCTGCCTGGAATTTGATCCTCCTGCCTTAACTCCGTTAGTGCTAGGATTGTAGGCATGTGCACCACTGTGCCTGGCTGGACAGACGATTAATGCCCCCATCACTCTATGACTAATATTGAAGCTGCCTTATGTCACAAGGAACCAGAGATTGACATGACCTTCTATAATGGGCAAGAATTGCACCGGCAGGTTCCTGCTGATGGCAGTCACATTATGGTTAGTAGTAGCGATGAAAGTAATATAGTTAATGAAATTTGGGATTGCCAATGAGCATCAAAAATAGTAGCAGTGTCTGAAGAGATTCCCAGACTTTAGAGCACCGGCTACACTTACAAAGAGCCAGGGTTCGAGTCCCAGTACCCATATGACAGGTAACGACCGACCACCTATAACTCCAGTTTCGGGGGATCTGAAACCTTCTTCTGGTCTCTGCTGGTGCTGCCATTCACACAGTACACAAACATGTGTGCAGGTAGAATGCCTGTACATGTAAAATAAAAATTAATAAGTTACTAACAAGCAACAATTGTTGGCCAAAACATCTATATTCTTTTGCTCATTTCCCTTTTCACCTGTTCTCATTGGTCGTAATTCTCAGCTTTAGTGTATAAATTATATCAAATTACTTGAGGAATAGGGCTGAGTATAAAATATATTAAAATTATAAACTGTGCAGTAAGTAATGTTTGCAGGGTCAGCGGGAAGCTGTAATTTGTTACTGCTGGGGGCAGAATGGGAGGAAGCCAGCCTAAACTGCAGTCAAGAGAGCTGGACGAAACTGCGTGGACTGTCTTACGGGTCACTTAATGCTTCTGGGTTGCCAGACACCATAGCTGGCACCCGCAGTCCAGCAGCCTGGGCTGTGTGCCCAGTGGCTGTCCTCCATTGTCAACCAAGGCTGCGTGCCTCCCTGGCTCTCAGTGGGCCGTGTGTCCTCTAACTTGACCTGCTCTTCAAATCAGCCCTCTTCCCTCTGGCCTCGGGAGGCCAGGGCTCTTTGACACCCTTATCCCTGGCAGGCTTCTGGATCCCTAATTACGTAGGGCTTTGCTACTTAAAGTGTGGTTCCTGAAGAAGCAGCCCTGGCCAGGCCCCAGGCCCTTGTTAGGAAGGCCGATTTCCTAGGCCAGCCACACCAGAGGCGACATTTAAAAAACACTTTTAATGATCTACAGTTTCTGTACTTTTTAATGAGATACAGTGTGTTCTTGTACCTGAAGATCACCAGGGGTAACTGACATAGTTATCACCTCAGGCATTTATCATTTCTTTGTGTTAGACAAATCCAAAACTCACTGTGCTAGCTGTTATGAAATATACAATTAATTTTGTCATTAGTAGCTATGCTTCTGTACCATAGAACATTAGACATTACATCCCCACAGCTGTAGACCTGAACCTGTTAGCCATCTTCCCTCCATCCTTCCTTCCTTCACCATCCCTAGCTCTGGCACACACAATTCCACATTCAGAAACAGCATTTAACAGCTCCATGGTGATTAGTATGCAGTGTAACGTGAAGACGCTTTACAATCTGAGTCTCTTGTTAAAGCCCGAACTGGTGTGACACCTTAGGGTTCCAACACTTTCTTCCTGCTGGCATCTGAACATGGAAACACTTAGACTTATCCTCAAATGAACTCCAGAGATGCTAGAAACAGAACTGGTCAACACTTTCACAGGGACTCCTTTTTTAGTGTCCTGCCCTCAGCGTTACACATGGAAGCATGGTCTTGTGTGTAGTTCCTCTGGACAGTGTGGGTGTGCAGCGTGAAGTACACAGGCCTTCCTGTGAGGCCCGTGGAGTGTTCAGAGGCCAGAGCCCCTTCCTCAGCTAGGCCCCCCTCAGCAATGAAGGCTTATGCAGCCAGAGCTTGTATAAGTTAGTTGTACAGGTTAGTCATGTTCCTCCCCAGGCTCAAGTTCTCTGATAGTCCACAGTGATTTCTAAATGTCCTGCAAACAAATGAACTGCCATCATGGGAAACTAGATATTTCCTAGTTGTAGATTCTAGTGTGAGCTCTATTAGTAGGTGAGGCCTTGGGCTTTTAGTTGAATAAAGCAGACTTATTTTAGTATAGCTGACCTGATTTTCCTCCTCTACTCATCAAAATGAAGATGGGACTGGGGACACGCCATGCAGAAACCCATTCATGGCTGTGAGCTTTGGCGTTCTGGGCTGTGTGTGTGTGTGTGTGTGTGTGTGTGTGTGTGTGTGTGTATGTGTGTGTACAGGTGGATCCCCAGAGCTCAGTGGCCCACTCGTTTAGCTAATCCATGAGCTCCAGATTCAGTGAAGAGCTCCTGTCTCAAAAATTCAGATGGAGAATGATAGAGGAAGACGTGTGAAGTTGATGCCTCCACATGTGTGGGCGCATCAATGAATACAAATCACAAGCAAAAATATAAAAGCTCAAATGTATTAAAAACATAAGGAACAATCTGCTTTATGTTCAAATTCACCACCATCATGATGATGTAGAGACTAAAATTTAGAATTACAAACTTTAAAACCATTTACCTTTGTAATGAGATCTGTTACAGATACAACTATAGGGATGTATTTTATTAAAACTCTGGATGATGGCGGTGGTTTTCCATGGTGGGGATCGGTCTCAGGATCTTGTGTATGCTGGGCAAGTGTTCTTATCATTGTACCATATCCTAAGCCTCAAAACTCAGATATTTTTCCTCATTTTGTATTTGAAAAACCAAAATCTTGCCTCCAGCATAATTTAATATTACCTTAAGTAGTACTTCTGCATGATCTCGTCAAGAAAATGAAGCTTTTTTTGTTGCTTCTTAAAACTCAGTTTGCCACTGTCTCCTGGCTTCCTGGCAGTCTTTGAGCCACATCTGATCATCTCATTAAAGTACATAATTCTAATGTTTTCCTGTAATATGAAAAATAAAAGCCCAGCATGAATTATTCATTCCAATATTGCATTTTACATATTAACCTAATATTAATTATGAATTTGCATCCTATAACAATCATATCAAAAGATAACCCAGTTATCCACGGTAAATTATTTTTCATATCCTCGCTGACATTGTTATGCTCCTTAATCTCCTCGCCAACATAAACAGAATCTGTTTGCTTGAAACTCTGTGCTTTTTAAAGTGTGCGCAGTAGTTACTGTTGCTTTGCTAAAATTAAAAATCCCAACAAAAGCAACTTCCAGGGAGGAACGGTTCATTTTGTCTCGCGGTTTGGGTGTTCAGACTGTCACCTGCTGTGGACAGTGACCTTGAACTTCAAAGCCAGTGTCGAGCTTCTAAGTACTGGGACTACAGGAATGTGCCACTGGGCTTGCCTCAATGTGGCAACGAGAAGATTTTCTCTGAGTCTCACAAGATAATAATTAATGAAGAGGCGACACGGCCTCATTAGCACCTCGTCAGAAGGAGGCCTGTATTCCAATCACTAGATGTGGTTTTTGTTTTTGTTTTTCTCTTTAATGCTAAGGGGAAGAAAGTGGGTGGTAAGAGTTTGTTCTTTAAAACATGTTTTAGATATCTTAGTCATCAGACACTGGGCAGCACTATGACTAAACAGGAAAAAACATTCTTACCTATAGAGACAAAAATGTCTTCTTTAGAGTCAGTGATTGGTTATAAGAGTCTCAGCCTCTGCTGAGATGCACCTAAAACTGTAGGTGACTTGTTTGACAGGTCAGGACCTTCATGCCTGATCTCCCAGTGACATGCTTACATTTAAAATGAAGCAAAAACATAGCAATCCATCCCCAAATTGGAACAGAGATGGAATAAAGGGAAACTGGGCGACCTGGCACTTTGGGCAAGAAGACTGCAGCAGGTATCACCATCTCTGCCATGTGGTGGGATGACCGAGCACAGCTGTGTCCACTGCCATTCACCTCCGGTTTTCTTTGTTTGTGTTAATGTTATTTCCAAGTCCCATGGTTATGTCTGCTGTGAGGAAAGCGCTATTCCAGGACATGTATTAAAAACCATATTTGTGAAATAAATTCCCATTTTCTGATTGATCCCCTGCTCTAATGGCCACTGGGGGCTCATGTGGAAGACCTTTGATCCCAGTGCTTGGGGTCCTGATCATTTTGATCATTCAGCTGCCAGCAGCAGCCAGTGTGTGTGAGGGATAGTTGGCATGCACAAAGCATGACAATCCTCACCCAGAGAAAGACAAATCCATGTGGACATAGATGATGTTAGAGTGTGATGGTTACGTGAAGTGAAAAGTGGGGAATGCACAAGTCTAGTTTTATTCAAGCACTCTGGATGCTTCCAGGAATGGAGAATTCTGTGGCAAGGAAGTATGACCCTGGCCTTTGAGTTCCTACAGTCTAGCCAGAAAAGTCTCTGTGCTAACCAACGATGTCAGTAGACATTGTCACAAGCAATGGGGTGTATAAGGTGGTCACAGACAGGAGAGGACCCTAGCTTACACTTACAAGAGTTGAGAAAGTCTTTGATATGAAAGCTTTTCTCAGTGCTTCAATACAAATAAATGTAGAGTCTCCATCAGGGATTCCCACAGGAGATCCATCACTGGGCGTCAGCCCGTCTCTAGCTGGGATGTGTTTTGTTTTTATTTTTCTTATCTGTAAAGACTGAAAAAAGTCACTGAATTTATGAGTGGTGATTTTTTTATTAGGCAATGCACATCCTCAAGCTTCCCACTCCTAAAAGTTCTATTTACTCTGTGCGCCTTAAAAATGAAAAAACAACATGTAAAATGTGTTGTAGTGCCAGCCTTGGAAATGTAATCTAAACTGTACTCAAAAATAGTGAAATTGCCACAGAAAAATGTCTGCAGTAGTTCTTTCTTGCTTCTTACTTGTATTGTTATTTGTGTTATCCATTTATCTCTCTCATTTATCTGACTGTCTGTATATCTATCATCTGTCTGTCTATCTATCTATCTATCTATCTATCTATCTATCTATCTATCTATCTATCATCTGTCTATTATCTATCTTTGTGACACTTGATTTCACTTGTCTCAGAATCAGTATGTCCTATTATTTGCCAGTTGGCAACTTATAAAAGAAGCATTCAATTGGGGGCTTGTTCACAGTTTCGAGGAATGAGTCCATGACCATCATGATGTGGAGTGTGGCAGTAGGCAGGCAGGCATGGTGCCGAAGCAACAGCTGAGTATTTATATCCTAGTCCACAGACAGCAAAGAGAGAGGGAGGGAGGGAGGGAGGGAGACAGAGAGAGAGAGAGAGAGAGAGAGAGAGAGAGAGAGAGAGAGAGAGAGAGAGAGAGAAAGAACCTGGAACTCCCGTGGGCTTTTCACACCTCAAAGCCT
>BDUI01010039.1:17169-30555 GCA_002335545.1 Apodemus speciosus | reverse complement strand
TTTTTTTTGGTTTTCGAGACAGGGTTTCTCTGTGTAGCTCTGGCTGTCCTGGAACTCACTCTGAAGACCAGGCTGGCCTCGATCTCAGAAATCCCCCTGCTTCTGCCTCCCAAGTGCTGGGATTAAAGGCGTGCACCACCACTTCCCGGCCCTGTTTAGTTTTAATCGATTTAAAAGGAAGTGGTATGTGCAGTGAGTGGCTGTCTGGACAGCAGGCATGGGCGCCATGCTCTAACTTTCTCTTTCCAGGTTCATTTTGATTTTTTTTAATTCACTGTAATTTTGAGCTTCCTGACCATTTGCAAGACTAAAACAGTGGTCTTCTCCATCTCCTTCCCTTAGACTTCCCAGGTTTATTGCTAGCCACACCCCACATTTCCTTTGCTCTTTTTTTTTTCCCATTTCTCTACACTCTATCCGGTTTTTTTCTGAACATCTCAAGAATGAACCTGTTGTGGTTTGCTTTGTGAGCTGCATGAATGTCTCTCGGAGGCCCTCCAGGGGCTGATTTATTGGAAAGTAGTGGAAACTCCAGAGAGTGGGGCCTTAGGACTTTGCTGTCATTGCTTTGAGGGTGGCATCTGAGTGCTGGCCCCCTCGCTCCGTCCTCCCCAGCTGCCCACCCTCCCAGGGTATGAGGAACTTCTCTCAGCCACGGGCTTCCCACCAGAAGGTTCTGCCTCACCACAGCCCCCAAAGCAACAGAGGCAGATGACTACTGACTGGAATCTCTGAAACCGTGAGTTAAAAATGAATCTTTCCTGCTTTTAAGTCCATTTTCTCAGCGATTTGTCACAGCGACAGAAAGCTAACACCAAGTTCTAGGTTGAACGCTCCCTTGTCCCAAACAGCTACTGTATCCTCTAAGACCAAGGACCCTCTCTTTCCTAACCACAGTGAAGTGATAAAAAGTCAGGAAGTTAGCACCAAAACCATGGGGATATGTAGGACACTGATTCTCAAGTGGAATCTGACATCTGCAGCTTGGTAACTTGGTAGAAATGCAGAGTCCTGGCCCGGAGCCCAGCCGCTCTGAGTCAGATGTTGTGGGTGTGAGGTCCAGCCATCTGTGTTTTGACAAGCTCACACCAGGTGAGTCTGAAACAAGCTGAAGTTTGAGAACCGCCCATCTAATTCACAATCTCTAGTCAAATTTGCTCATTTGTTCAAATTATGTCCTGAGAAAGGGCATTTCTATAAAAATGGCTTTTGTCAGGCAGGATCCAGTGCGGGATCATCCGCGTTAATTTTTAAATGATAGTTTCCATAGACCAAGGGGCTCTCCTGGGACGGGGTGTTGCCATGGTGATGGTTGCCAGCTGCATTGCACAGCTGCTGGCCTTCCAGGGTCTATGGGCCTGAGCTGTCAGACTGCCTCTTCCCAGGCTCCTGAGAAATGATGTGTGCACGTTGCTCTGTCCTTGTTAACAGAGATGTTTCTCATCTTCAGATGCAAATTCACTCTTAGCTCACTCAGGCCCGATGCTATCCTTTTCTTACTGGGGTAAAATTACTAATATAGGAAATACATATAACCAACCCGTGTTCTCCTGAGAACGTTGTCACCACTGCAGTAGCTCGTCCTTTCATCTTTGTGTTCCCCTTTGCGAATTTACTTTGGGACCTTTCCTGTCTGTAATATATTCATGCATCCCTGAGATGTCTCTATCTGCTGCTCAACCTACTGGGCATCTCAGATTATGTGTGAAAAGTGAACAGTAGGGTCTGGGGAGATGGCTCACTCAGTAAAGAGCCTCCTGCTGCAGGAGAATGGGGACCACAGTCTGCATCCCCAGAACCCATGTCAAAACTTAAGTATGGTGCATGGGGAGATGGGCACAGGTGGATACGGTGGAGACCCAGAGCTGGCCCATCTAGTTCATCAGTGAACTCTGGTCCTAGTGACAGCCTCTGTCTCAGAACATGAGGTGGGGTGATAGAAGACAAATACCTGGTACATGCACACTGTAGTGGCTCTTCCTGGTTGTCAACTTGACTATATCTGGAATGAACTACAATCCAGAACTGGAGGGGTCTCCTGTGATCCAGATCTTGAGGCTGCAAGGCACAAGTTTCTGACCTGGATCTTGGCATGGAGATCTTGAGGCATGGCGGCCATGAAAAGCTTAGGCCCAGGCAAGGTAGTACACACCTTTAATCCTAGGAGACTGGGGCAAGGAGACCTCTGAGTTCAAGGTCAGCCTTGGGACAGAGCAAGTCCCATATCGGGGTATGGAGGTACACACCTTCAATCTGGGCCACACCTTCTGCTGGAGGCCTACATAAGGACTTTGGCAGAAGGAAGATTCGCTCTTCTTTGATGTTTGTATAAACCTACTTCTACAGAAGACCAGCTGAAACAACTAGCCTCGTGGGACTGAGCAACTACTAGATTCTTGGACTCCCATCCACAGCTGTCCATTGTTGGGTTAACTGGACTACAGACTGTAAGTCATCATAATAAATTCTCTCAATATAGAAAGACATTCCATATGTTCTGTGACTTTAGAGAACCCTGACTAATATACACATGCATGTACACACACATGTACATATGCACCCACATACAACTGAATATATGCACATAATAAATACATAAACAAAGAATCCACCAATTGGTGTTGTAGAACTATAATCCCAGGATGAAGAAAGCAAAGATGGGAAGATGACAAGTTCAAGGCCAGCCTGAGCTGCAGGACAAGATGCTGTCTGATAGTTCCAAAGCTACGGAAGCAGCAGGGTGTTTCAACAGCGGTGTCTCCCTCTCTGTCCTTCCCCCACAGTCCCATCTGGCTCATTTTTGCTCAGGCCATTACTTATTCTAGTGCTTTTTCTTCCTTGCCCACCACCTTCAGGTTCTACTCAGATTCCTGGCCCTTCACTGTTCCCTATTCTCCCCCAATCCAAAGGCTTCCTCTGACTAGGAAGGCTGTCCTTTCCCACGTGTAGTGGAAATACAGTAAAACATCGGGAAGTCACTGGGAGGAAGTCATTCCTGCTCCCATGTCCCTAGCTGCTGAAACATTTTTATTTTGCACGAAAGCTAGCATAGCATCATATGCATTGTTTCAGACTCCAACATTCGAGCAATTTCCTCATTTACTTTTTTAATCACATCTTAGGTTGAACCATAAAGGTAGCATCCAAGATATTTCTTTTCAATTTCTATTAGCTGGTATTAGTCATACAACACTGCGGGTTTCATTCTCAGAAATGCTTAGGATGGACTCTTTCCCCTTTCCCACCACTTCCCTTCTGGCTGTCAAAGGTGGCATTCCTTAGCTGATTCTCTCCCATCTTCTCTGAGCTCCCACCTCATTCCATCAGACGCTGATGATAGAAGAATGCTGATGCATCCACCTGACACATCTGTCACATGAATTTGTCCTACTGTAGGGTCACATCTGTCTGTCCTGTACCAGAGACCTGTGCAGTGCTGCCTCCAGGTCTTCCATTTGAATGAGGAGGACAAGTGTCCCAGAAGCCTGGGCAATCTGTTAATAGATGCAGCAGGGTTTGAGTCTGTAAAGCTCTAGGAGAGAGGGACAGTGGTGGAGAGCATGTATGCCCAGAAAGAGCTCCGACAGTCGGACTGTTCTTCCTGTTTGGTGACGGGAATTACTACAATGTCTACACCAGCGTCATGGTACAATGGTCATTCCAGCCCTCGGCTGCACATTGGGCTCATCCAGAGAACTTTCAAAACTGCCTGAGCCTGAGCTCCACCTCTGGAAATCTCACTTATTTGACCAGGGTATTGCAACTCGGCAACAGAATTTTGAAAATTCTCTCAGTGTTTTTAATGGGCAGCCAGGGTTAGAACTTGGGGGTTGCGGGGATGTCTATTGTCAAAATAGATAGAAAAGGGGGAAAAGGTTAGTGTTTAAGGAACTCATGAGCCAGGGTGTGGCCAGACCTGAGAGCAGGGGAGTCTGGGCCAGCCTGTGGGTGTAGCTGATGACCAGGCCTCCTGTGTCATAAGGATCACCCACTTCCTCCTCCTTGTATCCTGAGCAGCTGCTTCTGTCCTGCTCCCCACATCTCTGTGGAAAGAGAAGTATGGGCCACATCTTTATGAAAAGAAAAATATGGTCCCTAACCCCTATGAGCTTCCTGTCGCCTTGGCAACTGCAGTTCTCGTGGCTTATGGATAAACTGGTGTTCTGTATTATTTATCGGCTCTTTCTGAGCTTGCCACGAGCCACTCCTGAGCCTCACCTCTCTGTCAGTGTAGTTCTCAGATATAGTTTGGGGTAACAGGGATGAATTGCTTTTTTTTCCATTTCTGGGGACTGAGCCCCAGACCTTAACACATGCACGGAGGCACTCTACTCCTGAGCAAAATCCTCAGTCCAATGCCCACTTTCTTCAATGAATTTGTCTGGCAAGTTAAATGAGACATTTCTATCAATGGCTAAAATAGATTGTGTCACAAGAAGGGCAGTTATGAATAGCTTGGAACTGTGGAAACTCTGGAGGGACAGCTTATTATATTTGAACTCAAAGTGTGGGAAGGATTCTGTCAAGTAGAGTTGGGACATTAAAGTTAAAGGAAATGGCACAGAGGTAGAAAAGTGGGAGATGTGATTTAGGAACCAAATACTTCACCTTTGAGCTCAGCGTCTTTGCAGCTGAGCACATCCCCCAGCGTTAGCTAACACTAAGGTGTTGCAACACAGTGGCGGAGACATGCGCATTATTTTCCTTGGTGGTATCTGTATCTATGACAGTTTCCCTTTGCTATGTGAGTGTACCAACAGGCAGGTAGACAGACAGACAGACAGACAGACAGACAGACACACACACACACACACACACACACACACACACACACACACACACACAATTCCTCATAATGCTTTTGATGAGCATTAAAAAGTTCTTTTGCTGCTGTTAAGAGACCTCAGCATGTTCTGGTCTGCTGTTTTATTATGAGCCGAGCCGGCTGGTGTCCCCTAGTCTTYGGTTGTGAGCCTAGCCTTTAATGGCTGAGCCACCTCTCCAGCCCTAGTCTTAACATCCTGCCACGGAAGAGATGTTGTGTTACTGGTGCATGTCATCAAGGGCTGCAGGATGCTGGCCTGTCTCAGTCTAGTGATACTGCTGTGGATCTTAGCAGAGATTCTGTTTTCTGGGTTCTCTGTTGCGATGTTACTATTTTCCCTCCATAACTGAGGAGCATCCTGGGGAAGGTATGTCGAGGTTATGCCACACCCTCTTGAGTTTAGCGCCTTCCAGGAACGCCACCCAGCGACTTCTCTTTGCTGTTGCCTGCTTGCCACCGTGCACTTCCTTTGTTAGGCAGGATTCTCCTGTCAGGAAGAGCCGTTCGCTCTCACCATTCGTGGACTCGTTCAGTTGTTTCTCTGTGTCAGTACAGACTCAGATATTTATTGAATCCTATGGGTTATAGCCCAAGGCTAGTGTTATCAGTTCTGTAGTTGAGATTGTTCTAACTTTGGCTGTTGGGTGCTTCTGTATCTTTTAACACTTCTCCTTTGATGAGAGGGRGTGAAAGTCCTTTTGAGATAGGGTCTACTCTATAGTCCAGGCTGGTCTAGAACTTGTAGTCTTCCTGCCTCAGCTCCCAAGTTCTGGGATTACAGTCATGATACAGTCTTGTACCACTGTGTCTGGCCTAGAAGTGAATTATTAATTTAGCATACAAGGCATTAGGATTCATCTTGGCGTTTTTAGATAAAATTTATTTTTATTGAYTCTCTTCCCTGYCCCCGCATCCCTCATCCCTGTCCCCACTCCTCTGAGCCCCATTTGTACCTCCACCCCTCCACRGCTTCTCTTCCCTCGTCCCTGTCCCCCCACAGTGTCCTTGTGCTTGCTTGTCATCAGTGTCCTATTTCTAATGCTCTACCCCTACCACTAAATTTTTGTCTTTTTTTTTAAATTTTCTATATTCTTTGTTTACATTCCAAATGAGTTTCCCTTTCCAGAATTTCTGTCATTTCTAATTAGAAGTGAATTTTTGAAAGGTTTATTTATGTGTGTCTATTTATTGATGTGTTTATAGACTTACGTGTGTATGTGCACACATGCACAAGTCAGAAGAAAGTTTTGGGCATCCTAGTCTATCAGTCTGATTACTCTGAGGCAAGGTCTGTTTTCCTCCCTGGAACTTGCATTTTCTTGGTTATGTTAGAAACTAGCAATCCCAGAAACCCTCCTRACTGTATCCGTTGGACCTGGGGTTATAGGCATGAATGGGATACCCAGCTTGTCACATGGACCRGGTGAACKCCAGTTCCCATGACTGCACAGCAAGCRCTCTTGACTGCAGAACTGTCTTTCCAGCCAGAAGTTTTCATTCATTGCATTTCACAACTGAAGATACAGAATTCTGCACGGAATGACTGTCTGAAAGTGGTACGACTGGGTGTTACTGATTTGTGGAGGACCAGGACTGGAGCATTTGGGAGACTTCTCATTTTCCTAGCTTACACTCATGTATAGCTATCTTTAAATAGTCTATATGTATATTATATACACAGGAAAACGCAATTTGTACACAAATCCCTATTTTAATGTAATGATTATTCCTTATTTACTTTCAACAGAAGACCAGACCAGTATTCATTGCTCACAGCGCTGATGTTTCTTCAGCTACCATCACCTTCCACAGTTTGCTATTTACAGCAGAAGGACATTCCTCCGTGTTTATCATTTTSTGTCGATTGGTAGCTATCCTTCATGGTGTAGACTTATATCAGACATCTACTCATTGATCTGTATTCCTAAAAGATCCTCTGATGGAGACATCTGTCTTCAGAGAGCTTGGTCTCATCTGGACAGTACATGCCTGACCTCTCCATTCAGAAATAAATGGTCCTCTCTTAAATCACCCGTGCCTTTTGTGAGTCTAGAATCTGGTTCATTCAGTTTAAGAAGATAAGTAATATGTCTTATATTTTTACACACCTGATCAATACTGTCTTAGTTAGGGTTTCACTGCTGTGAACAGACACCATGACCAATGCAAGTTTTATAAAAGACAACATTTAATTGGGGCTGGCTTACGGGTTCAGAGTCCATTGTCATCAAGGCAGAAACATGGCAGCTTCCAGGCAGGCATGGTGCAGGCAGAGCTGAGAGTTCTCCATCTTCATCTGAAGGCTGCTAGTGGAAGACTGACTCCCAGGCAGCTAGGGTGAATGTCTTAAGCCCACACCCACAGTGACACACCTACTCCAACAAGGCCACACCTCCTAATAAGGTCTCTCCCTGGGCCAATCATATACGAACCATCACAAATACATTCATGGTATTTATAGTRTCAAAAATTAAAATATTATCAGACATGACGATACAARTTTATAATCCCATCCCTTGGGAAGCTGAGGCAGGGAATCTCAAGTTTGAAGTCAGCTTGGGCTACAAGGTGAGACTGTCCCCAGACAGACCATGAACATTGTCTGCTTTTTGTCTCTCCTTCTTTACCATGTTTAAAGTATGATATATACTTTGACCCTTTAACATGAAAATTGTAAAGTACCTCTGCTGGTGTTTGGTCACCATAAAATGTCACTAGCTTTCCTTAAGGGATTTGAGAAATCTGTATACAGAAAAAGAAGAAAGAAGATTGTGACTCAAAAATGAAGTATGACTACCAATTTTCATTTAATACTACAATGATTGAAAACTGAAATGAATTTTAGTTAAAAAATTAATTCATATCCAATAATTCATAAACAGCACAGAACTTAACATTTGAGTATGGTGTTAGTTGGCCTATGACTTTATATAAATATAAAAGTTAAAACATCAAAATAATTAACACTTTATCAAATAGTTTATATAAAACTTTTTAGATTATAAGCATTATTTTATATTTAGATGAAAAAACAAAAACAAGTTCTGTTGCTTTATTTTCTCGGCACTAACTTTATCAGACATTGTAAACAAAAGAGTTTCCTGATGAAGCCCCGGGTGTCATTTGTGTTATCAATCATAACAYRTCCTAAGGGCGGAGGGCACTTTCAGTAGCTATTTAAAATGAGAGAGCCTTATTTTGCCTTGAAAAGCACAGTGTGGCTTGACATTTGCCCATGTTTRATGCACTCTGCTGCAGTGAGCTTGCACAACGTCACCGTGCAGYGACAGAGGACAGCCTTCCCTGCTCCCTACATCTGTCCTAGGCTTTAAAAAAAATCATTAAAAAAATCAACCATGCTTTCCCCATGACCCTTCTGCCTTTGGAATATTTAACTTCTGGGTGGAATGCTTCCACGATGGAGTAGGTCTGAAGCCTGTGGCCCATTGATGGGACGTCCTAGTACTGCTTCTCAAGCCGTTGTCCTGGGACAACTCCAGAGGTGCCTGGGATGCATGGAAAAAACATGCTAAAACACTGGGCATGTCAGTGTGAGGACTTGCATCTTCAACACTATGTAAATGCTTGGTGGCTGCTGCAGCCTCCCAGGAATCCCAGTGCTCAGAAATCAGATCCCTGGACCAAGCTTGTGGGCAGACGAGTGTGAGCCTTGAGTTAAGTTGCCCTCAGTGAGCAAAATGGCAAGCAGTAAAGGAAGGTTCCTGATGTCAACCACACGGACACACATCTGTGTGCTCATACCCCCAACATGTGTGCACATAATATGCCTGTACACATGCATATACATATGAATACACACANTCCTAAGGGCGGAGGGCACTTTCAGTAGCTATTTAAAATGAGAGAGCCTTATTTTGCCTTGAAAAGCACAGTGTGGCTTGACATTTGCCCATGTTTGATGCACTCTGCTGCAGTGAGCTTGCACAACGTCACCGTGCAGTGACAGAGGACAGCCTTCCCTGCTCCCTACATCTGTCCTAGGCTTTAAAAAAAATCATTAAAAAAATCAACCATGCTTTCCCCATGACCCTTCTGCCTTTGGAATATTTAACTTCTGGGTGGAATGCTTCCACGATGGAGTAGGTCTGAAGCCTGTGGCCCATTGATGGGACGTCCTAGTACTGCTTCTCAAGCCGTTGTCCTGGGACAACTCCAGAGGTGCCTGGGATGCATGGAAAAAACATGCTAAAACACTGGGCATGTCAGTGTGAGGACTTGCATCTTCAAACTATGTAAATGCTTGGTGGCTGCTGCAGCCTCCCAGGAATCCCAGTGCTCAGAAATCAGATCCCTGGACCAAGCTTGTGGGCAGACGAGTGTGAGCCTTGAGTTAAGTTGCCCTCAGTGAGCAAAATGGCAAGCAGTAAAGGAAGGTTCCTGATGTCAACCACACGGACACACATCTGTGTGCTCATACCCCCAACATGTGTGCACATAATATGCCTGTACACATGCATATACATATGAATACACACACATGCACAAATAGGAAAATAAAACACATATTCTGTGGTCTTATCCTGACATGCAGAATCAAATTTTGCATTTTAAGAAAGGCACTTCAGTGATTCTGTTACTTGCTCAATTTGGAAGTGTATCAGGCAACTGTTTCTTTTTTTAAAATTTCATAATATGTGTATTGATTATTTGAGAATGTCACATTATGAATCCTGAGCGCCCTCACTTCCCAGTCCTTCCAGGTCTACCCCTCCCCTCTGCTGGGACCCACACCTTCTCCTCACCGGGGCATAATCAAACTCCTGGTGGCCAGCCCTTTGAAGAAAGCCAAGTCCTTCCCTATGTGTGCTCCTTCTAACAAGAAAGGGCAAGCAAAGTTTCTTTATTGAAGATGTGGAAGGTCTAAAGAAGCAGTATTATGAGATTTCAACTCAATGAGTTAATAAGGGACAGTCTTTCTTTTCATTTTGAAGTAGAGAAATAGGACAGACGAATACTCCATGCTTCTTGTGGCCTTGAAGGGGTCTTTTGTCTGTCCATCCTGTGAACACTTCCACTTTACTATGTGTGGACTTCCAAGAAAATTCCCTTTGGTTTTTCAAAGTAGTTATAAGTGCTTTGGTTGACAGCCTTGAAAATGGATTAATTTAAAAAAATCGTTTGGGGATTTAAGCTTGTCCCTGGCAATCAAAGGTGGTATTTGGAACACTGTAGATGAGCATCTTTCAGTTCTTCAAGGCCTCAGTGTTTCAAAGCCTGTCTAATGTTGGCTAATTGGGATGTGGTGTGAAGGGACACCATTAATCTACCAAGGGATAGTATGGGCTGTAAGTTTTCGAAACCTTAGAAGTTCACATTAAGGCTATTTGTGTAACTTTTGAGAGGTGACATTAGTGAAGGAAATTGACTAAGGAAGGACAACATTAATATCAGCTCAAGTTCAAGCCCTTTGCCTTTCATTGGTTTGTTTTAGTGAGAAAAATCATCATTAAATATTTCTCAAAGACAAAGTTGAGAAAACAAAAAACTTAGCATATATAATAACATATGACATTTTACGAAGCACATTGGATTTTACTTAGATAAGTTGTGAAAAATAAAGAAATGCTCCCCACACCGCTGAGTTAAAATCAGGCTGCTGCAGGACTTGGCAGTTTCTTTCTTTGTGAGACCAAAGCACAATGTCTGTCATAATCTGTGKGTGACTCGCCCACCTCAGCCACATCCTCAGGACATCATCCCCAGAGGACTTAGTAAAGAACCTGGTGGATCCATGGTCACTGAGAAACAACAGAATCTCCCCCTCAGAGGGAAATTTAAAAATGAGAATCAAAAGATACAGAGGGTAACTTAAGACTAGGATCTTGGGTTTAGTTTTTGGTGTCTTATCTTCATGTTGACTGAATAGTCTCTTGTTTAATTCTATAATAAGAACTGGTGGTATTTCCTCTTATGATTCTATCCAGAGAACACAGGGAGGCGTGTGTAGCTCCCGAGACCACTTCAGGCCTCTTGTTTCAGGACTTGTTTTACTAATTTATTCCTCAACAGTATATATAGTCCTTTGGCTGGGAATTTAAAGCCAGTACCAGAGACAGTGTAGTAGATATGGGTTATGTTTTATTTGAACGAGCTTCTTACCTCCTTAGGATGTCACAGTGTTTGACTACCAAAAACATGTACAACTTACAGAAATGCCATGACAACACAGTTCTCACACCATGGCAGAACCACTTGCTCACACAGAAAGTGAGCATTGGACAGGCACATGTGTGGAAGGATACGGGAACTAGTCTCTCTTTCTTGTCCTTGCCAAGAGTTAAATACTAATTCACTGTATTTTTAATTCCAAGACTCTTTGATCTCCTTGGCCTAGAAAAATCCAACAAGGAAGGAAGTTTCATCGAGGCTGCATGTGAATGCTTGATATGCTTTTGACTTGTTATTTGTTGATTTGGGAAGACAAAATGCTAAGCAAATATTTGCACATTGCACTGTAAGGAAATTAAAAACTGCATTGTGAGCAGTTAGTCCATTGACCACATGTTGTTTTGATTACAAGTTCTCTCTCCTGGTTGTCTCATTGCCTGGAAATACCTTTGCTCTGCACTGAGGAGGACCCGCCACAGTGTGGCTTTCTTCTCATCCTATGCCACCATGGGCATGGCAGGTCCCTCTTGCCCTGCTCCATTGATCTCATTCGTCATATTGTGCAAAGAGCATTTTTTTCTTGCTCCTTTTCTGCTGAAAACACATCTCAAACAATCTCCAGTCCTTCAGTGTTTTAATGTAAAAAGGTGAGGTGTAAGGGTTCTCTCCGAGAATTCGACACTTAGCATTTTCTTTTCTATGATAATTAAAGTATATKTATTAAAAGATATCATCATCAGAGTCACATCAGACACTGCCAGGCAAATTGAGACATTCATGGTTGTCAGTTTCTGACCTTAATTTTAATTACTGTTGAGAGAACTTGGTATTAACATTTTACATGTGAAAGTTATAAAAGATTATGTTATTTTGTTTCAGGGCCGAGATCTGGACTACAAAATTCAGGAATATAAAGAAGCTGGGAAAATCTTTCCTGAAAATCAGATAGTAGAATGGTTTATCCAGTTGTTGCTTGGAGTTGATTATATGCATGAGAGGTACGTAGATTTGCTTCTGGGGGCAGGGTATATATTTTTTAACTCTCATGTCTGAACTTGAAAGGTGAATATTTTTGATTGATTTGAAAGCAAACACGTCCAGATGATGAATGGCCACAGTCAAACATSTGTGATATTTTATAATAAGATTTTTTTCTTGAAGAGACTGTAGAATAATTATTTACCCACAGAGTATTTATTTAATCAGTTGTGTGTATGTGAGTGTGGTTATGTGCATGCCACAGTTTGGGTGTGGAGGACAGCCAGTGGGTTGGCCTTTGCCTTTTACCTTGTCTGAGTCTGGGTATCTCGTTGTCTTCTGCCCATTGTGCCAGGGCAGCTGGCCTCTGAGAAGTCTCCTGTCTCATCTCTCATCCTGCCAGAGGACCGCTCAGGTTACAACAGGAGTTTCCATATTCGGCTTTTCAGCTTTTCTCGCGGTACCTGGACTTTGGATGCAGACCTCATGCTTGCCCAGTCGGCGCTGCCCACTGAGCCATGCCTGCAGCYCCCCACCTTCTGTTTTTGTTCTAGAAACAAAGGAGAGCTTCAGTGTGGCAGAAACTGTCTTGAACTTGGTACCCTATGTAACTTTGTCCTGTGAATTAAAGCTGATACTTAGACATCTTCACCAGGCCATGACAGATGGATATTTATATAAAAAATATTWGCTAACAGTCCAAGTGTATCCTCTGAGTTTCAGTTGTCTGTCAGTTTTGCTTCCCGAATTTGCCTCAACAATACTGGTTAAAACATGGTGAATGTTTTAACAATATATTTAAAACATCTTTTCAGATGTTTAGGTGTTAAATATTTTTAGATCCATCAAATGACACAAATGCACCCTCTCAAAGGGGATGGCCAAGCCGCTCTTGCTGTAGGAGTGAGCAGGACGCCTGGGGACTGCGTTTTCAGTGACAGTGATATTCCTAGGGCATGCCAAGACCTGGCAGTCGGCGGAGTCAGTGTTTAAGTGTGTCATCTGTGGTTTCTGATAACATAAAAAGTAATCAGATTCCCTTGCACTTGGTCATGTATCTCCTGAAACACATGCTCGATGACACAGATAGTGACTAATTCAGTGTGACTCCCAACAGTCTCTGTAGTGATGTCCTGAGATGATGATGAAATATCACATAATCTTTAATAAGCAGCCCGGAGCTGCTGCGTGTCGGCTTGTGTGCATGCGCACTTGTGCTGCCGTTATCCCTTCCTCTCTGCCTCACCCCTTCTGCCTGTCTTTCCTTTCCCACTGCTCATTAGCAGATTGTTGGCTTATTGCATAAAGGACATAATTATCTGGTTGACTTAAGATTCCAAATTTGCTCTCTTTATTCTTGTTTTTCAATTTTATTATTTTAGTTTATATGCTACAGGATTACATAAGGCTAGTCCCATGCCAGTATAAAATACACTCTGAGCACATTCCCCCAA
>BDUI01010038.1:40314-66694 GCA_002335545.1 Apodemus speciosus | reverse complement strand
CCGTCTGTGACTGTCATGGAATAATTAATGTTAACAGGGAAGACATTCCTTGAAGAAGAAATGTAAAATATGTACATAATTAGACAACAAGCCTTATGTCCAAAACAGCCATCGACACTTGTGGAGGCCCATGCCATCTGGCCCTGTCCCAGGAGCAGGAACCATGTCATTCTGACCCTACCAGGGCCATACTGGTCCTAGAAGTGCAACCAGAGGAAAGAATCCATACTGGACTGCTTGGCACTGGTGATCAGAACATCATGGGTAGGACCTCCAGTCAGAATAAGCAGCCATGCCAGTATGACCCACCCAGCCCTCTAACTTCATCAGGAGAATCCTTGGGGTCTCTCACTAATTATTTCTTGTTTTTATTGGATATTTTATTTATTTACGCTTAAAATGTTATTCCTCTTCCTGGTATCCCATCCACAAATGCCCTATCCCATTCCCCCTCCTCCTGCTTCGATGAGGGTGTTCCCCTTCCTCCTGCTTCAATGAGGGTGTTCCCTCACCCACTCACCCACTTGTGACTCACTGCCCTAGCATTGCCCTATGCTGGGGCATCAAGTTTCCGCAGGATCAAGGAGCTTCCCTCCCATCGATATCAGATAAGGCAATCCTCTACGACATATGCAGCTGTAGCCATGGGTCCCTCCATGTGTACATTTTGGTTGGTGGTTTAGCCCTTGGAAGCTCTTTTGGGTCTGGTTGGTTGATATTGTTGTTCTTCATATGAGGTTTCAAACCCCTTCAGGTCCTTCAGTTCTTCATCAAGCTCCTACAGTGGGGACCCTGAGCTCAGTCCATTGTTGGCTGTGAGCATCCAGTTCTGTATTTGTCAGGCATTGACAGAGTCTATTGGGAGATAGTTATATGAGGCTCCTGTTAGCAAGCACTTGTTGGTATCTACAATAGTGTCTGGGTTTGGTAACTGTATATGGGATGGATACTGGGTGGTGGGCAGTCTCTAGATGCCCTTTCCTTCAGTTTCTGCTCCACACTTTGTCTCTGTATATCCTCCCATGCTTATTTTGATCCCCCTTCTATGAAGGAATGAAGGTCTTCTGTCTCCTTGAGCGTCATGTGGTCTGTGAATTGTATCATGGGTATTCTGAGCTTCTGGGTTAATATCAACTTATCAATGAGTGCATACTATGTGTGTTCTTTTGTGATTGGGTTACCTCACTCAGGATGATATTTTCTAGTTCCATCCATTTGCCTAAGAATTTCATGAATTCAATGTTTTAATAGCAAAGTAGTACTCTATTGTGTGAGTATACCACATTTTCTGTATCCGTTCCTCTGCTGAAGGACATCTGGATTCTTTCCAGCTTCTGGCTATTATAAATAAGGCTTCTATGAACATAGTGGAGCATGTGTTCTTATTACATGTTGCAGCATCTTTTGTGTATATGCTTAGGAGTGGTATAGCTGAGTTGTCAGGTCCAATTTTCTGAGGAACCACCAAACTGATTTCCAGAGTAGTTGTATCAACTTTCAATCCCACCAGCAATGGAGAAGTGTTCTTCTTTCTCCACATCCTTACCAGCATCTGTTGTCACCTGAGTTTTTGATCTTATCCATTCTGACTGGTGTGAGGTGGAATCTGAGGGTTGTTTTGATTTACATTTCCTTGATGACCAAGGATGTGGAACATTTCTTTAGGTACTTCACAGACATTTGGTATTCCTCATTTCATAATTCTTTGTTTAGATCTGTACCCCATTTTTAATAGGGTTATTTGGTTCTCTGGAGTGTAACTTCTTGATTTCTTTGTATATACTGAATATTAGCTCTCTATCAGATGTAGGATTGGTAAAGATCTTTTCCCAGTCTCTTGGATGCCTCTTTGTTCTATTGACAGAGTCCTTTGCCTTACAGAAAATTTGCAATTTTATAAAGTTCCATTTGTCGATTCTTGATCTTACAGCATAAGTCATTGGGGTTCTGTTCAGGAAATTTTCCCCTGTGCCCATGTGTTTGAGACTTTTCCCTACTTTCTCTTCTGTTAGATTCASTGCATCTGTTTTTATGTGGAGGTCCTTGATTCTCTTGGACTTGTGCTTTGTACAAAGACATAAGAGGGTCGGTCAATTTTCATTCTTCTACTAACCACCAGTTGAACCAGCACCATTTGTTGAAAATGTTGTCCTTTTTCCACTGGATGGTTTTAGCTCCTTTGTCAAAGATCAAGTTACCATAGGTGTGTGGGTTCATTTCTGGGTTTTCAGTTCTGATACCTAAAGCACACAAAGACCCACAAAATAGAGAACTTCAGACCAATTTCCCTTATGAATATTGATGCAAAAATATTCAATAAAATTCTTGCAAACTGAATCCAAGAACACATCAAAACAATCATCCATCATGATCAAGTAGGCTTCATCCCAAGGATGCAGGGATGGTTCAATATATGGAAACCCATCAACATAATCCACTATATAATCAAATTCAACAAAAAGACCACAATATCATTTCATTAGATGCTGAGAAAGCATTTGACAAAATTCAGCACCCCTTCATGATAAAAGTCTTAAAAAGATCAGGATTTCACCCATTCCTAAACATAGTAAAAGCAATATACAGCAAACTAGTAGACAACATCAAACTAAATGGAGAGAAACTTGAAGCAATCTCACTAAAATCAGGGACTAGACAAGGCTGCCCACTCTCTCCCTACATGCTCAATATAGTACTTGAAGACCTAGCCAGAGCAATTAGACAACAAAAGGAGGTCAAAGGGATACAAATTGGAAAGGAAGAAGTAAAAATATCACTATTTGCAGATGATATGATCATATATTTGACACCAAAAATTCCACCAGAGAATTCCTAAACCTGATAAACAACTTCAGCAAAGTGGCTGGATATAAAATCAACTCAAACAAATCATTGGCCTTCCTCTACTTAAAGTATAAATGGGCTGAGAAAGAAATTAGGGAAACAACACCTTTCTCAATAGTCACAAATAATATAAAACATCTCAGTGTGACTCTAACTAAGCAAGTGGAAGATCTGTATACCATGCTACAATCCATAGACCCAAAGAAGTTAAGTAACAAGGAGGGTGGAATGGAAGATGCTTGAATCTCACTCAGAGGGGAAATACAATAAACACCGGAGGAAGAAAGAAGAAATTGGTAGGAGAGGGTGAAAGTGGAACAGGAGGAATCAAGTGTGGGATGGACAGGGGGAAAGAGAATTGAAATCAGTAGAGCGGCATCTCTGGGACAAGCTAGAAGCCGAGGACAATGGAAACTCCCAAGAATCTGAGGGTGACCCTAGCTAGACTCCCAGAAATAGGGAATCTGGTACCTGAAATGACCACATCCTGTAACAAGGCAAGACTTCCAGTGAAGGGATGAAAACACCAAATGAGCCCCAAAACCTTGGACCGACAATTTACTATTCCCAAGATGTGCAGAGACAAAAATGGAGCAGAAATTGAGGGAATGGCCAACCAATGACTGGCCCAACTTGAGTCCCATACATTGAGAGAGAGTCCAGACCTGACACATTAATGATATTTTGCTATACTTCCAAACAAAAGCCTAGCATAACAATTATCTGAGAGACTTTTGGAAGACTTCATTCAGCAACTAATAGAAACCGACGCAGAGACCCACAGCCAAATATTGAACTCCTCTTTTGGAGGAGGAAGAGTGAAGAGAGAAAAGGCCAGAGAAGTCAAGAACACTGCAAGAAAACCTACATAATCAACTCTCCTGGGCCCAAGGAGGTACACAGAGACTGAACCACCCACCAGAATATACATAGGACGGACCTAGGCCTTCTATACATATATAACAGATGTAAACTTGGCCTTCGTGTGGGACACCTAACATCTGGAGTACGTGCTGTCTCTGCCTCTGTTGCCTGCCTTTGGATCCCTTTTCCATAACTGGGCTGCCTTGCCTTGCCTCAGTAGAAGAAGATGCACCAAGTCCTACTGCAGCTTGATATGGCAAAGCTGGTTGATATCCATGGGAAGAAAGCCTCCCTTACTCTGAGATTAAAATGAAAGGGCATAGAGGGAGAAGATGTGAGAGAGAAGGACAGAGAGGAGAGGAGGGCAGGGAAGCTGTGATCAAGATGTAAAGAAAGTTAATTAATTAATTAATTAATTAAKTAATAATAAAGAGAAACATAAAATACATTTGGTTCTATTAAGTTTTATAAAACCAAGGAACACATATCTACAGGGTATTACTATGAAGAAGCAGAAGTGAGTTCTCTGAGAGAGTGCATTTCTTTAGAATAGAAGAGTACACGAAGTCCCCATTTCCTGTGAACACATATGACCTGGCTGACTATCACATGTGCATTTCTGGACTCTCAGTGTACGTACCTTTATGTTCTGCTTTAGGATAAACTTCAAGTCTTGTAGCAAACCTGGGTAAGGGTTCTGTCTTCAACCTCAGGGTGAACATGCACGCCACATGTGCTCAAAACTATTACTTGCCTATGTGTTCTAGGACTCACCCCTAAGCATGGCAAGCTTTCCTGTTTCCCTGACTCATAGACCCTATGTGGCATAGGACTCTTGTTAAGTGCTGGATGCCTTTCTCTCTTAAGCAGCCTTCTAATATGGCTGCCCCACCATGAGCACAGCAATGGAGGAAGGCAAGCATACTTTCTCCCTTGCATACTAGCTAGTCTATTTCTTCACTCACCACTGGAAATCACAGAAAGTAACATCTGAATCATATCATATAGTTGAGTGTTTGTTATGGCAGAATAATTGTTCACCAATCACTTTCCTCACCTCCTGCCTCTGCCTCTAAATGCTCAGAAAGATATGTTGAACAGTTAAAATTGGAATGAGCTGGGTTAAGGTCTACTTCTCCTGTGCTCTTGGCATGATCATGCATGCTTTCTGCCAAATTCCAGGCAGCTGCATAAAATCTTGTGCTAAGGAATGAGCAAACACAGTAATTAGGTGTGCTGGTACTATTGTTAGTGAGGATTTATAAGTTTCCTTTTTAAGTTTCAGATTTATAAGCATCTGAATAATCACTTGCTTTGTCCACGGTTGTAATTTCCTTTGAGAATTCAGGTACACATATTTAACACTGCAAAATATCATTGAGCTTTTGAGTTATACAGCCCCCTAAAGATTTCTATACTTATTAATTAATATTCATCAGTTCTGCTGATTAGCACACTTGCTCCAATGTCCTGATGTGTAAGATAGTTTGGACATTTCTCTTGACACCACACTACTATGCCCCAGCATTCTCAGCCTTGAGTCTCTTCTTCCTCATGAACAGAGATGTTATGAGTTCCTTCTTATATCAATCCACATTAAATTATGTTAGCCAGCAGAAGGGAAACAGCGTACTTCTGTTTCCACATAGGACACTGTAAGAATTGGCAAGTCACTATTCTTGTTTGTACCACAAGAAAGAAAGATGAACAAATTAGAAAACAGTGACTATTTTGTACTCACAAAAACCAATTGAGATTCCAGGATAAATATCAACACAGAAAGATGAATTTAGAGACACAGACCAGGACCAATAGCTTATAAACATATAGGAACCCTTAAATAGGGAGGGACCACATAAGCTTCAGGTGGGTGGTAGATGAATCAGGAGTTCAAGGCTAGACTGAACTACATAAGGAGTTTGAGACCAGTCTACATTTCAGGAGACTATTACTGCCCCCACACCAAAAGAAACAAACAAACACAAATGCAGCAAGGACAATGAAGAATGCTCTTGATATGTGTCTTGATTGTCTATGGTTGAGAAGAGAGGTAGTGAGCTTGAAAATGAGCAACTAAACATTCTAAATAAGAAAAGAATGCAAAGCATGAAACAGCACCAGCTTCAGGTCATCTGTGAGCTGTGGAATGATGGCAAATGCTAGATGGAGTACAGGAAGGAAGGGAAGAGCAGTGGAATGAGTTATCCCATTGGCTAAAGAAATTCTACATAGGGAAGTATGGCAGAATTGACTTGTAGCACGCAGGAACCCTCCTAAATAAGTTTATAGTGAAACACAAGGTGAAGTAGAAGATTATGAAGGGTATCAAAAGACTTGACAACGTTTCTTCAATTTTTACCTGTTCCTCTGTCATTGTGGCAGTAGGGGCTCCCATCCTAAGATTTAAGGTATTTGTTGAGTTTGGGCCACAGATTTACAATGTCCCTGGGCCAGGGTTCTGCCTGTGCAGTATCCCACTTTGGTCCCACTGTCTTTTGCCCACAGTGGTCTCCAGCAGCAGAGTCACTGCTGAGGTGAAGCCTAAAAAAAGGCTTCCCAAGTACTGTTTCTTTGTGCTTATCAAGCTTTAATATCCTATATTGGTTCATAACTTGTTCCTGAGTCATCCAGTGCAGAACAAAACAAGCCAACATCTTTCACTATCATCTGATTTTAGATAAAATTTTATGTATCTAAATTTCCAGTCTGCTCTTCAAGGCCTACTCACTGAGCATCTTGACCTTTGTTGAAGAAGTTATCAAAACTAATGCTTTTCAGCAGTGTGCTTGAGAGCAGATTTTAGGTACATGAGATTCACAGCACAGTGTTAGACACTAAGGAAGAAATTTACATGAGCATCAACCTCTCAACTAACTATCAAACAGGCATTGAGTGATATCAAGACAAGTATACTGAACAAAAAGAGKATACTGGGGCAGTATGACTCTTAGACAAGACCCTTACCTTTGAAATATATATATATTTCCAAGTAAAGGAAGGAAAGCTAAAAGTACTTGATATAGCAATGATGAAATATACTTAACAGAAAACAAGTGTAATGTATAAAGCATGTGAAATAAGTTTCAAATAATAAGAGAAAGATATAAGAGCTGCAGGAACAAGGGAGAGTCTTGAATGACATAGTGGAGAAACGTAAAGGAGGCATAAGAAAAGAAAGGCTGGACCTAAAGTCCTTAGATTTAGACCTACCATCAGGTAGTATAACGGGGAAAGAGTCCATATTGACCCAGGATATCTGATAAATGTCTCTATGTCTCAGTTCTCCATACAGTCAGTACCTTCCAATAGATATGAAGTTGATAAAATAGCAGCATAACATAATAACTGTGAGCATACAGCCATCTGGAGTCAGATTTCATGGGCTTGTATGTCTACTCTGACTAGTTGCATTTCTTAAGGAAAATATCTGAACTTTTTGTATCTCAGCTTCCTCATGTGTAAAATGGAACCTGAAGCACTATGTGTTCTGAGGCTGCTGTGGAGGTTTGCAAAATATACATAAAAACTTCTGCTTAGTATTATCAAAGATCATGCCAATGTTCTCTTGAGTTGCATAAAGAGCACCTTGCTCAATAGTAAATACAACATTTAATAAATGAAAAGCTTATATCTTTCAAATATATCACTTAAAAAAGAACATATTTAGGTGAGTACTAGAGCCTTCTGCTCCCTTCCACCTTTTCTTTTTCTTACAGCATCTCTGTCTTGTAGATACAATACCACAGCTTGAAACAATTCAACAGCAAGGTCAGAAAGGTGTTCTCTGGAATGGACCAGGACACTCTGCCAAACAACCATGATCTCTAGCCCAGCTGCATTTGCAGAGAGCTGTATCAACCAAAACAGCAACGGGCTCTCCTCCAGTCAGCGTTCCACTAGATCTGCAAGAGGATCTATCCCTTTGCATTTACTGGACAAGTCATTTTGAACACTGGCTTTGACATAGAGCTGTATGAACAGATGCAATGTAAAAAGGAGAATACACATTTTAGTATTAGAATCTGGAGTTTTTCTCTTGAGCCTTCTATTCCTCAGTTCTCCTGGCCTATTCTAATAATGGCTATTCAGATCTCAAAATTAAGATAGCAGGATTTGTCTGAAGATGTAAATGTCAGCTTTTGCCATTGTTATTTGAATATTGTTTAGGGGTTTGATATAAGAAATACCAAAGCAAGGAGCCCTGTAGGGAAATTGCTCTGTAGGTCAAGGCACTTACAGCCAACACAAATGACCTCAGTGCCATCCCCAGAACCCACACAGTAGAAGAAAGGAGCCAGTCACTCCTTCGTGTTGGCCTCTTTCTTCTACACTCATGCAGTAGCATGCCCATAAGCACACATACGCACAAGAAACAAGTAAACTTAATAACATACACACAATAAACAAGTAAACTTAATAACAGTGTAAACATTTCATTACGTAAATAACAGGAAATACATAATTTCTAAGAGCATTAGAAAAATTAAGGGTTTCATTTGGGGGAAAAAACTTTCCACCAGACTGTGAGGGGGCACACTAATAATATTGGCATTTGGGAGACAGAGGCGGCATACTATTTCTACTACTTATGTTAATTCGCTTAGAAAGAAACTCAGATAAAGGATGGGACTTTCCAAAGATGTGTAGTTGGAGCAGGGAGGGGGAAATTCCTGGTGAGACATCTCTAAAAAGCACAAAGAAATCTGAAGCTGAAGAAGAACTCAGAGCTGACTATGGAAAATCTGAAGGACGCTCTTAAGGTCCTGACAATGGGTGGTATCTCCTCTTAGCACACACTGAAATCAAATGCCAACTCAAAGATTATGATGACTTGTATTGCAAAACAAAACAAAAAACAAAAACAAAATAACAACAACAACAACAACAACAACAACAACAACAACAACAAAACCCAAACCCATTGGGAAAGGAAATTCTCAAAACACATACAGTCAGCCAGATGGGTCAGCAACATTAGTGATCAAGTGCTGGCCGAAAGGGTTGGGTTCCCTACAAATTTAGAAGCAGATTCCTCAGAGCAGATTTCTGTGTGCTGTTTTGTAGTAAGGCTTGACGTTCATATTAGAACCACTCCTGCGTGCGCACTTAGGCGAGGTAGCCTGAAGGACTGGAGGTGACCTTGTGTTACTGCCAGTCTGGGATGACTCCTCTGGCTCAAGGGGAAAGCTTGGCTTTTACAGAGCTTGATGCTCCTCTGGGCTCTGCCCACCAGGTTTCATGGACCTTTTATTTAAAAGATGCCTTCTTGCCACACCTAAAGCACACACTTCTCTACTGGAAGGTTCAGAGCTAGGCACAGATCCTCTACTGCCTTCTGGCAGTACATTTGGATTCAGAAGGAATTTACTAATCTACACTGTTGTACCCAACTGCTGACTCTGTGGTGAGCTCAGTGTGGCACCCAGTGGCACCGTGTGCCACAAAGGATACAGGATCAAGTGATACATGTTGCCTGCCCCGTGAGAAAATGGAAGCAGCAATTACCCGATGAGCTGTACAAGTACAAAGTATGGAGCAAACACTGAAGGTGGAGCCTGGCTACCTAAGCATGTCTCAATGCAAATGATACTTTCCTGGGAGGGACCCAGTTCAGCCTCCCGCTCCCTATCCTGCTCCTTTTGTAATGGGCTTTAAACRTATTTGGTTTGTGTGTAGCTGTTGTTCTATACAGATAGTAAGACCTCACTTTAGGACTGCATTCCTGATCCTCTTGACTTGCCAGTTGCTGACCTGTGTGATCCATGGCACTTGGGATGATATCTCTGCAAGAGCCAAAGCTCACAGTCACCACGAAGGCCAGAAATTTTGCTTAACAAATGATTAGGTCCATGATTTTGGTTTTGTTTTCTTACTGAACTGAGGTATTACCTAAAGAAATCACAGGCCTTAGTTTTTACCTTAATGTTTGTCTTAGAAAGTATACCAGCTTATTTGGGAGAACTTTTCCTTCTATGTTTGCTTAAGGATATTCTTAGATATCATGTTTCATAACTTTCTAATATCTGACCAGAAAAGAACCTTTAAAAAATGGATGGACCTGGGCATCCAGTCTTGTTCTTGAGCCTAGCCCTTGCTTCTTCACGTCGGAATCCAGAACCATCTGACAGTGGGTGGCACGTTCATACATGGCCCATGCTTTGAGCTTTCAGAACAAAGGCTTCTATTATCTCTAGAGTATTACACAATCTCCAAATTGCTTTCACTTGCATTTCCTCTTTTGATTGCAAATGGTGGTGTCACTGTATATGAAAACAGCCACCCAGATGGCTGGGTTATAGTCACCACCTCATAACACAGTGACAGTCAAATCTTTTCAATTCTCCTGTATGACTGTCTGAGAAAAAATTTACAGGTCCTCGAATTATGAAACTATGGATTCCTACGAGGCATGATGGCACATGTCTACAACTTCAGCACTTGGGATGCTAAACTGGTGTGTAAATTCAAAGCTACCTTAGACTGCATAGAGAGATCTTGTCTTAAAACAATAAACYAAGAACAGGTGGTGAGGAGGTACTTCAGCTTTTAAAGCACCTGTCCTATATGCCTGAGGGCTTGAGTTCAGATCTCAATCCCCCATCTAAAATCTGAGTGCAGAGATCTACATTTATAACAAGGAAGAGCCAAGCAGATATCTGTAACTCATTGGCTACCCAGCCTAGTCAAATCGAACAGCTCCAGGTTAGTGAGAAACCCTGTCTTACAGGTTAGTGAGACATCCTGACTCAAAAAGCAGTCCCTCATGGAGGGACGAGACCTGATGCTGAGCTCTAACTTTGTTTGAGGTGCATATCTTCGCAAACATGTATGTAGGCCAGCACACATATATACTCACAGCATTATGAACATAAACATATACCATGCCAAAAAGGGGGAAATGGTTGAGCAACAGCAAATTTCAGATTTCTAAAGGACAAATATATTAGATCTCAATGTTTGAGCTGTGCGTTCTTCGCCGTGGGGAAAACCAAACATAGTAATAACAGCCCAGATACCACAGAGCTGGAACATCAGAATTTCTGGAGATGAGGCCTAGGTGTCTCCAGCTGTTGTAGTTTTCAAGGGGAACACCATGGATTAGAAGTGTGACACTTTGCCACGACAGTAGGGTGAAGCTTTGGCTTTGTTTCATTCCCTAGGGTAGCATGGACTAAAGCCAATGGTGTATAAATTTATGGCTTCGATGGAATGTACTTAAACTATAGAGTGAGCAGCTTAGAACAGGATTCATATAGAACTGGAATGCAGATAATTTTTGTTACTCCACTTTTTAAATATTAGAAATAATGCTGACAGGAGAAAAAACATCTCAGGACTTTGGTCTCAGTAGTGCTGAGTAGAAAAGCACTTTCCTTTACCCTGCGATTGACCATCTATARTACAGCAATATAAGTAAGACAAAACCTCTAAACTCCAGAGCTTGTAGAGAGGTTGAATAGATTTATAAATAATGCCACTTTTCCTATTCCAAAGTCCCTACATGTAGGTTATGATTATCTTCTTTAATATTCTTGATACAGTAATTTCCTCAGTAGGGTCTGGACCTGAACCATCAGGAGTGCCCACTGAAGAAAGAGCTGACAGAATGGAAATCATGATTGCTCATCTACAACAGAAGGAATGCCATGAAGAGAGCACAGGTTTACAAAATTTCTCCTGAAGTATACAGAAGGTGTCATCTATGGAAATAGGCACAATATCTTTTGGCTTCCCCCATGAGCTGTATATCAGCCATGCAGAGAGTGATCATGAGTTTGCATTGCTCTGCCCTGCCTGATGTGGAGTGTAGTCTGAGTTCTGCCCTTGTAGCTGTTTTGTTGGACACTCCTCTTTGTAATCCTTCAAAGCTTGGTGTAGTGAAATATACCCAATCGGTCTCCTTCCTTACACTGATTTCAAGCATGCATCTGTAATTTGGGTATTTTTATTTTTATTTTTTGGTTTTTAATACTTTTTATTAGATATTTTCTTTATTTTCATTTCAAATGTTATCCCTTTCTGGTTTCCCCTCCAAAGATACCCTGTCCCATCCCCCCTTCCTCCTGCTCGACAATTCACCTACGCCCTCCTCTCTGTCCTGGTATTCCCCTGTATTGGAGCATTGAGCTTTCTCGGGGCCAAGAGCCTCTTCTCCCTTTGATGTCCAACAAGGCCTTTCCACTGCTACATATGCAGCTGGTGCCATGGGTCCCTCCATGTGTATTCTTTGTTTGGTAGCTTAGTACCTAGGAGCTCTGGAGGTACTGGTTGGTCCATAATGCTGTTTCTCCCATGGGGCTGACAGTTCCTTCAGCTCCTTGAGTCCTTTCTATAGCTCCTCCTTGGGAACCTTGTGCTCAATCCAGTGGTTGGCTGGGAGCACACACCTCTGTATTTGTCAGGTACTGGCAGAGCCTCTCAGGAGACAGCTATATCGGGCTCCTGTCATCAAGCACGTGTTGGCATACTCATTAGTGTCTGGGTTTGGTGACAGTATATGGAGTGGATCCCCAGGTGGGGCAGTCTTTGGATGGCCTTTCATTCACTCTCTGCTCCACACTTTGTCTATGTATCATCTCCCATGGCTGTTTTGTTCCCCCTTCTAAGAAGTACCAAAGTATCTACATTTTGGTCTTCCTTCTTCTGGATCTTCAATTGGTCTGTGAATTGTATCTTGGGTATTTCAAGCTTTCTGGGCTAATACCCACTTATCAGTGAGTGCATACCATGTGTGTTCTTTTGTGATTGGGTTACCTCACTCAGGATGATATTTTCTAGTTCCATCCATTTGCCTAGGAATTTCATGAATTCATTGTTTTGAATACCTGAGTAGTATTCCATTGTTTAAATGTACCACAGTTTCTGTATCCATTCCTCTGTTGAGAGATGTTTGGGTTCTTCTGCCAAACTGATTTCCAGAGTGGTTGTAACAGCTTGCAATCCCACCAGCAGTGGAGGAGTGTTCCTCTTTCTCCACATCCTTGCCAGCACCTGCTGTCACCTGAGTTTTTGATCCTAGTCATTCTGACTGGTGAGAGATGGAATCTTGGGTATGCTTTTGAATCTCAGTTTTCAAAACTACAACCACAGGAATTAAATGATCTTCAATTTTTACTAGAGTCTTGTAAAATAATGTTAGTACACTTTATTCCTTTATAGTTTTTTTTTTATCAAATTTGTGTGGGGGTGATTAACTAATTGTGAGGTCTGGCTTATATAGGAAGTGTTCTTTTTCATGATATGGAAGTAGGCTCTGAGAAATAGATAATTGCAGAAATCAAAGGCAACTCAGAACCATGATCTAGGTTACTTCACACAAAGGCTTTCCTCTTCAGGAAAACCCTCTGTGGAAAAAGGATATAATGCTGCAATTGAGAGGTTTGTTTGTTTTTGTTTAGTTTTTTAGTTTTTGTATTTTTTTATTGGTGGTTTTGTCTTCCATGTTGATCTAGCTTCCCTCCTTCTAAGATGTCTATGTCTGTTCCAAGCACTTCACAGAAGCAAACTAAAAGCTGAGTTGACTCTAAAAGCTGAGGGAATTTATAAGCACAAAACCTGCTTGAAGGGTTTGATGTTGTTTGTATATCCTTTCTTTGTGGGTGGCCTGCTGTGAATCCCAAGACCTCCACCATTGTAGAGGTGGAACCTAGGACTGATGGCTCACTGGGGAATTAAAAGCTRTTATTTGGCCTTCCAAAACAACAGCTGAGCTAGCCAAGCCCATGTCAGTACACACACACACACACACACACACACACACACACACACACACACACCACCTGCATAGAGATGAGCCTTCAGATTTAACTCCACCCACTTAATCTCTTCATCTAAAAAATGTTTCTCTTGCTTTTCCAAAATGCCTATCCCCATTCCAAGATCCTGGTGTACAGATCCCAAGATCCTAGAAATGGGCTGGCAAAAAGGACTTCCCAGTCCAGTGACCTCATTGCTCAAACAGCAGTGTTAGCATGGGATCAGGGAATTTGTATTTCTTAATTCACACCTCTTATCTTGAAAATGCATCTACCTAATGTCTTGATACATCTTGTTTTCATGAAGAATAAACCTTTCTTTCTCTCCATAACAACAAGGTCCTGCCTGGCCACTTGATGTGTGCCACCAGGTGTACTCAGCAAATCAGATTGGCATCTAAGGAGTCTTTGAATTCTTCCTTTGATATTTCAGCTTAGACTCTATGCTGCTTTTTGGAAAGAAATGCTAGATGGCAGTAAGTATGGAACTGAGTATGTCACTCATTCTCTTTGTAAATAGCATTTCAGAGTCTTCAGAGGACACATCAGGTTGTGGTGGAGGTGAACACATTTCAAGCACAAAGTGTCTAACCAAAGACAGACCAGAGGAACATCAGACTGACGAGTTTAAAACAAAGTTGAGATGAAGAATAATCAGCTTTCTTTTCCCTTCCTTGGTTTGCCCCCGTGAACTTTTGTTCTATCATGACTGTTCTTTCTTTGGAATCTGGCATCTGCTGTTCAAAACACCCCCTCATGCTCAGACATGTTTATGAACTTTTCTCAGCAAGTTTTGACATTACCTCTCTGGGACATTCTATCAGAAGCTTTGCTTTGTGGCCAAACTTTAATGAATTCACAACCACTGTTCTAGGCAGCAGGACCTCCCTCAGTTATAGCAGTGTTTGGGGCCAGCGTGGTCAACCTCAGTCTTTAAAATCCAGTAGTACTAAGCAGAATCTTAAGCCTTGCCTAGAGCTATTTCCTAGATTTCTTCCCACGAAAAGTGTAGGTTGGAGCTGACATAAGCTCATCCTAGGGTTTCCAACTCTCTCTGGGAACATCAAGAACACAGGCAAGCTCCAATATAGTCATATGGAGGCCAAGGAGGAAAAAGAGATGGACGTGGTTATAGTAAAGAGGAATGGGAGGAAGTGATTGAGAAGAAAATGATGCAGACTACACTGTACAAAAATAAGAAAGGCTACCCCTGTAGAACAGCTACAAGGTCTTAGGCAGTCATTACATGCTTAAACTGTAATTTTGTCTTCATCTCATCCTATGAAGATGGCATTGTGGCTAGCAATATATTATGCCAAAATTGAAGGGTAGAATTTGAAACCCTAGCAACCTCCTTTAGAAACAGAATGGTTGCAAATGTCACTAGTTAGGATGAAGGCAGAGTAGAATAGGGTAGGTCCAGTCAATATGATCAAAGTCCTTTTATATTTGGACAGTGAGAAATACACTGATAGAAGGAAGATTATTTATAAAGAAACACTAGGTTGACATCTACAAGCCAAGAAAAGAGACCTTTAGCTGAAATACATTTTTCTTTCATAGGCTTATAGGAAGTGGTCCTGCAAACAGCTTAATAGCTTTGATATAGTAAATTTCTATTCCTTTAGCTACCAAGATTTTATGTCCTACAAAATTAGGAAAGACTGGTTTCAGTCTGTGCCCGGAGCTGATCCTCTGCTACAACACCTGGAGCTAATCCTGTGCCACAGCTCTCCATTCTGAAACCTGACAGGGAGAGAACTGGTCTCCCAGATATACTGACACACAGGCTTGCAAGAGGGACAAGCCACAGTCAGAAACAGCAAGACCAGCTAACACCAGATATAACCAGATGGCAAGAGGCAAGGGCAAGAACATAAGCAACAGAAACCAAGGCTACTTGGCATCATCAGAACCTAGTTCTCCCACACAGCAAGACCTAGGTACCTCAGTACCCCAGAAAAGCAAGATTCTGATTTAAAATCATATCTCATGATTATTATAGAGGACTTTAAGAAACATAAATAACTCTCTTAAAGAAATGCAAACACTCTGGAAATCTGTCTGGTGGTTCCTCAGGAAACTGGGCACGACACTTTCAGAGGACCATGCTATACCACTCTTGGGCATATACCCAGAGGATTCCCCAGAATGTAATAAGGATATATACTCCACTATGTTCATAGCAGCCCTATTTATAATAGCCAGAAGCTGGAAAGAACCCAGATGTCCCTCAAGGGAGGAATGGATACAAAAAAATGTGGTGTATGTACACAATGGAGTACTATTCAGCCATTAGAAAGAATGAATTCATGAAATCCTTAGAAAAAATGGATGGAGCTGGAGAACATCATCCTAAGTGAAGTAACCCAGTCTCAAAAGAACACTCATGGTATGCACTCACTGATAAGTGGATATTAGCCTAGAAACTTGGAATACCCAAGACACAATCCACATATCAGATGATGTCCAAGAAGAAGGAAGGAGTGGCCCCTAGTTCTGGAAAGGCTCAGTGCAGCAGTATAGGGGAATACCAGAACAGGGAAGTGAGAAGGGTGGATGGCAGAACAGGGGAAGGGAAGAGGGCTTATGGAACTTTCAGGGAGCAGGGAGCCAGGAAAGGGTAAATCATTTGAAATGTAAATAAAGAATATATCAAATAAAAATAAAGAAATACAGAAGAACATAGGTAAACAGGTAGAAGACCTTAAAGAAAAAACACAAAAATCCCTTAAAGAATTACAGGAAAACACAAACAAACAAGTGAAGGAATTGAACAAAACGATCCAGGATCTGAAAAATGGAAAAAGAAACAAAAAAATTCACAAAGAGAGACAACCCTGGAGACAGAAAACTTAGGAAAGAAATCAGTAGTCATAGATGCAAACATCGCCAACAGAATACAAGAGATATAAGAGAAAATCTCAGGTGCAGAAGATACCACAGAAAAGATTGACACAATAATCAAAGAAAATGCAAAATGCTAAAAACTCCTAACCCAAAACATCCAGGAAATTCAGGACACAATGAGAAGATCAAACCTAAGGATAATAGATATAGAGAAGAGTGAAGAGTGGAGATTCCCAGTTTAATGGACCAGTAAATATCTTCAACAAGTTGTGAAAGAAAACTAACTTAACCTGAAGAAAGGTTTATGTCCATAAACATACAAGGAGAATACAGACCTCCAAATAGATTGGATCAGAAAAAAACTTCCTCGTGTCACATAATAGTCAAAACACCAAATGCACTAAAGAAAGAATATTAAAAGCAGTAAGGGAAAAGGGTCAAGTAACATTATAAAGGTAGACTTATCAGAATTACATTAGACATCGCATCAGAGACTATGAAAGCTAGAAGATCCTGTGTAGATGTTATACAGAGCCTACAAGACCACAAATGCCAGCCCAGGCTAATATACCCAGCAAAACTCTCAATTACCATAGATGGAGAAACCATGATATTCCATGACAAAAACAAATTTACATAATATCTTGACACAAATCCAGCCCTATAGAGGATAATAGATGGAAAACTCAAGGAGTGAAACTTCACCCTAAAAAAAGCAAGAAAGTAACATTTCAACAAACCCAAAAGAAGATAGCCACACCATCATAAAAATAACATCAAAAATGACAGGAAGCAAAAATTGCTATTCCTTAATATCTCTTAACATCAGTGGACTCAATTCCCCAATAAAAAGTCATAGACTACCAGACTGGAAATGTAAACAGGGCCCAGCATTTTGCTGCATGCAGGAAACCCACCTCAGTAACAAAGACAAACACTACCTCAGAGTAAAGGGCTGGAAAACAATTTTCCAAGCAAATGGTCCCAAGAAACAAGCTGGAGTAGCCATTCTAATATTTAATAAAATCGACTTTCAATCTAAAATTATCAAAAAAAGATAAGGAAGAACACTTCATACTCCTCAAAGGAAAAAATCTACCAAGAAGAACTCTCAATTCTGAACATCTATGCTCCAAATGCTAGGGTACCCACATTCATAAAAGAAACTTTATTAAAGTTCAAAGCACACATTTCGTGTCACACAATAATAGGGGGAGACTTCCATACCTCACTCTCATCAATAGACAGATCAAAATGACAACCAACAGATTGAGAAAAGATCTTTACCAACCCTACATCCAATACAGGGCTAATATCCAATAATATACAAAGAACCCAAGAAGTGAGACTCCAGAGAACCAAATAATCCTATTAAAAATGGGGAGCAGAGCTAAACAGAGAATTGTCAACTGAGGATACTCAAACGGCAGAGAAGTACCTAATAAATGTCCAACATCCTTAGTCATCAGGGAAATGCAAATTAAAATGACCCAGATATTCCACCTCATACCAGTCAGAATGGTTAGATCAAAAACTCAGGTGATAACAGTTGCTGGTAAGGATGTGGAGAAAGAGGAAGACTCTTCCATTGCTGGTGGGATTGCAATCTGGTAAAATCACTCTGGAAATCAGTCTGACTGTTCCTCAGAAAATTGGACATAGTACTACCTGTGGACCCAGCTCTACTATGTTCATAGCAGCCATATTTGTAATAGCCAGAAGCTGGAAACAACCCAGATGTCACTCGATGGAGGAATGGATACAGAAAATGTGCAACATTTACACAATGGAGTATAACTCAGCTTTTAAAACACAGTGACTTCATGAAATTTGCAGGCAAATGGATAAAACTTGAAAATATCATCCTGAGTGAGGTAACTCAGACACAAAGGTACAAACACAGTATACACTCACTGACAAATGGATATTAGTCCAAAAGTTAAGAATTCCCAAGATTCAATTCACAGACCATATGAAGCCCAAGAAGAGGGAAGGCCAAAGTGTGATTGCTTTACTGTTTCTTAGAAGGGGGAACAAAATACAGGAGGAAATATGGAGACAAAATGTGGGGCAGAGCCTGAAGAAAAGTCTATCTAGAGACTGCCCCATCTAGGGATCCATCCCATACAGTCACTAAACCTGGAAGCTACTGTGCATGCCGGGAAGTGCTTGCTGACTGGAGCCCTATACGGCTGTCTCCTAAGAGCCTCTGCCAGAGCCTGACAAATACAGAAGCAGATTCTTGCAACCAACCATTGGACTGAGTGCAGGATCCCAAATAGAGGAGTTGAAAAGGGACTGAAGAAGCTGAGAGGGTTTACAGCCCCATGGAAGTGGGGGGGGGCAATAGTGTCAACTGGTCAGACCCCCTGGAACTCCTAGGGACTGGACCATGAACGAAAGAATATACATGGAGGGACCCATGGCTCTGGCCACATATGTGGCAGAGAATGCCCTTGTTGAATGTCAGTGGGAGGAACAGCCCTTGGGCCTGAGGGTGTTCAATGCCCCAGTGCAGGGGAATGCCAGGGAGGGAAATAGGAGTGAGTGGGTATGGGAGCACACTCCTAGAGGCAGAAGAAGGAGGGTGTGATGGGGGCTTCCAAAGGGGGGACCTGGAAAGGGAAAAACATTTGAAATGTAAATAAATAAAATATCCAATAAAAAAAGAAATAAAAATATATGAAAATGAAAAAAATTTAGGGAAGAAACCTCAGATTTGTTACTAGCACTATTTATATCCAGTGAGGTCATATTTGAATCCAGTGTAACTGCCTGATGCAAAGTCCCATTAAAGCATGGACTAGAGTTTAGCACGATCTCTTTCAAAGGGACATGATAACATAGGGTTTTCAAGCGTTTTGTCTGAAGGCTCCTTATTCACAATGTAATAGAGTCCAATATGTAAGATTCAGGAATGGCTGTTCTAGTTGGAGGCAGATGGAGCCTTTGATCTTATTTTCTCCTGTCTCTGCCCCTCACTATACTCTGATGATTCCCCATTATATCTTCACTGTCCTGTAGAACTCTGTTGACAAAACACAACATCCAAAGGGAAAATAAGCGACAAATACCACAGTAACTACATGAAGATACCACAAGAATACAAAGAATGGTGAGCATTAAATGTCATGAAATTCTCAGAATAAGAGCAGAGGCCAAAGGGTGCCATGCTGGGCCAAGGTCAGACAGTAAAGAGCTGGTATCGCCAACACTCACATTAAACCCATGTCTTATGCACATCTATAACCTTAGTACTAGTGGTGAGAAGGAAGCACTGGAGACAAGAGGATTCTCGGAGCTTGGTAGTTGCATAATCTAGTTGAATCAATGATCTCTGGGCTCAGTGAGAAACAGAGTCTCAAAAAGGAAGGTAGAAAAGTGATGCAGGCTTATGCTAAATCAACCTCTGACCTCCACAAGCACACAAGAATGCATGCACCCCCATGCAGATGAATGCATATACACAAATTGTACAAACACACACACACACACACACACACACATTTAAAAGAGGAAGAATGGTGCAACTTTTTCAAAATGTCTTCTCTCCTATCTGACTGACAAATCATGATGGAAAGAGCATTGAATGATGGGAGATGTGGAACCCAGCAACCGGGTAATTGCTGTAGGTCAAGTTCTTCCTTCCTCTTTGATGCCCTGATGTCCTAATCACCTTATCCTTTTGATGTTCCCAAGCACCTTATCACTCAAGTGGGATAAAGATGTAAAAAGAACTGAAAATTCATTGAACAATATACCACACCAGGATAAGGATTTATTTTCCTTCTAAACTATCTTCCATTTTAGACTGCAAAGACATGTCTTAAAATAGTCTGGATAATGAGGGAATCATGCTAACGTGAAGGCTCCTGAGTCCCCAGCCAGACCTTTAATAGCCATGGCTGACTCCATATCTGGGAGAATCAGCATCCCATGAAATTATGAAATGTGATCATTGACTGGGCCATTCTGTATAAGCCTTCACCTCTGCATTCAGGATTCTCTTTGAAGTCTGTGACCTCTCTGTGTCACTGAACTGTTAGAACTACTCTGAACTGAATGGAACATCCCACCCCACCCTGCTGAAGTAATCAGACAAGGCTTACCCTGCACAGCAAGAGCCTCTGATTAGAATTCATTTCAGCACATGCAATGGTGCCTTAGGGAGTCGGTAATGTACATAAGGCCTGTGCTCAGGCACAAGCCCCACAGACTTCAAGAATAAGAATGAACAAATCATACCTCACTTCTGACATGCTAGTTGTATTGGAAACTCCTACAGACTCTTTTTTTTTTAAATCTGAAGTTCAATAAATACTCTTTTATTAGCAATGAAAAATCCTATTTTACATTTACTAGTGATTTCACAAAATTCCAATATGGTAGAGCCATGGAGAACATCTGGTCCAACTATCATCTCATTTTGTAAACAGATAAACAAGAACAAGAAAGGGACACTGTCCTGTCAGAGTTCACTCCAAAGGTTATGCAAGACAGAGCACTATTAGAGCTCACACAGATTGCCATCCAACACTGGTACAAAAGAAGGGATATATCGGCATTACAGGAATACCGGCAAGGTTGAACAAAGAGGTCTAATTATTACCAATATAGTTTAGGTGACTTTTGGTAATAACCGCACACAATGTGCCTGATTTTGTGATTCTATTTTGGGCATAGGCATTACCCAAAGATCCTTGAGAAACAGGTTTTAGAATATATATATATGTCAGATTGATACATATGCTAATAGTTTAAATCAATTGCTGAATGGTTTGACTCTTTGCAATTATTTTTTATGTGTAAGACTTGATGACTTGCATTATAATATCCAAACTAAAAAGAGCAGATGGGGTGGTCAGGGCTGGAGAAATGGCTTAGTGGTTAAGAGCATTTGCTGTTCTTCCAAAGGATTGTGGTTAAATTCCCAGCATTCACATGGCCCCTCACAACTGTTCTATAACTTGAGCTCTAGGGGATTTGGCATCCTCATAGCCACATACATGCAGACAGAACACCAATCCATATAAAATAAAAATAAGTAAATCGTGGGGCTGGAGAGATGGCTTGGTGGCTAAGAGCACATGGCTCTTCCGGAGGACCACGCTTTGATTCCCAACATCCATATGGTGGTTCACAACCATTTGCTACTCCAGTTTTAGGAATCCAATGTTCGCTTTGGTCTCCACAGGTGCATACAAATCGAAAAACTTTGCAGGTAAAACATGTATATGCATTTTTTTAAAAAAATAGATGGGTACATCTAAACTATTTGTAAGTGTTGCTATTGGAATTTTTAATGGATTTTTATGTCACCATAACGCTTTTGAAAATACAAAAGAGACGTTCAGATTTTTAAAATTTATTTTGTCAAATTCAGAGATGATGTAACTCATCACAGTTGCAAGTTGTGTAGCCAGGCAGACACTGAGCTAACCTGAATTCCCTCTGGTATAAAATGGGATAGTAGTACCTGTCTTGTAGGCCTTTTTTTCTAAGTGAATTTGCTTATAGAAACCACTCAGAGACTATTGCTTAACCTCACCATTCACTTGTTTACAACACAGAAAGTAAATTTTGAATCTGGTACAAGAATTTATGATTTCTGATGAAATTCTCTGCCCAAAGAGTCTTCTATTTGGACCTTTAACTTTGTGTCACTCAATTGCTCAGAATTCTCATTATTTTTTTTATTCAATATCATCTCTTAGATAATTTCTACTCAGTCTATGGTATCAATTCCTTTTAAGTTTCATTTTATTTTAATTGGCTATATTTTAAAATTAACTAACATTATTAAACATCTTTGTATCTGTATTTGCATATCTGTAGCTTCCTCCCATTGTGTGGTTTTAAATTGATAATCCGAACCTTTGCTTTTGAGAGGGAACTGCATACACTTTCATAGTACATTAATATCTAACATGTTTTTCAARAGAGTCCTTGGAGATCCTCACAGTCTACATTTTGTGGAGGAGAACCTTAGGATCATGAAAGCAAAATGGTAGAAAATCYATGGAGCAGTCTTAAGTGGTTACTCCACTACAGTGGTACCTCTATGGCACCACTCAGGATATCTGGCTGGTCCCATCATTGTTGTATTTGTTTGGCTTTACAATTGAGCAGCACTATTGATTGTTCTTTTCCATTGGCACCTGGCACAGCTTCTGTGATAGCCTGAGGGAGGAGGCTTTTAAGTCAGCTCTACATCAATTTTCCAAAGCCCTGTGTTGCTGCTTATGGTTTTAAAAGCATGCCACTACCTTGCCCAGAAGCTCTGCTGCTCCACCAGGCCCTGCTGACTCCCTTTTCTTCCACCCAGCTTAGCTCCTTGATTAATCACAACCAGCCCTAATCTGGGTTCCTTTAGAATCTGAGGATAAAAAACACACAGACATTTTTGTTACCTTAACTTGCCTGCTAGCACAATTGCTGGGCGCAAATATCCCCTGCCTGGAAATGCATGCCCTTACTGATTCATTATCTGTTTCTCCTCCTGCACTAACCTTAGTGGCTTCTTCTACCTAGTCCTTGCCAAACATCTTTGGCACCCTGCCTGTAGCAGAGGCCTCCGGCCCCATCTTCCCCTGAGGTCTTACACGGTTGTTGCATCCTTTTTCTCAAAAAAAAAAAAAAAAAAAAAAAACCCTCTTCCTCCTTATCTGTGTCTCCTTTTTCTCTTGGGACCCAGACTTTCCACTTGTACCTTCCACTCAGAAATTAGCTCCCGGCCTTATTAATTGACAAATCAAGAACCAACCAGGGAACTAGACCTTAGTATCAGAACCTCCTCTTACACTGCATCAGAAGTATGTGATGTTTTTAGCAATAAAGTTTTTGCTTCAAATTCTGAGAGGCTACCAAAGACAATGGTAATAGACTATATCATTTGGGGAGTTTCTTGGACTTTATTGATTAACAGCTTGAAGAGAGGTTTCCCGTGCTTGGTAATGGGGATTTTATTAGATAGTCTATAGTCCTTGTGAAGAGAGAAAGAACATTATTGCTTTGTATGGCACACACACATACATACACACCACACCACACACACACACACACACACACACACACACACACACACACACACACANACACCACACACACACACACACACACACACACACACACACACACACACACACACACAGAGTAGAGCTGACCCTGGTAGCAGTGATGCAGGTGAGCTGGCCCCAAGGGCACAAGTGTGGGAGAGCTGGCACTGCCACTTGTTTGCTGTGTGGTGATGTTGGCAAGGAAGAGATGTCCTCACCCCTTGACACCTTCAGCGGGTGGGAGAGCTAGCCCCTGGGGACATGAGAGTGGGAGAGCACTCCAAAGAGCTAGAAAACAAGCAGGCCCTGAACCCTTCCTGGGCAGCACAGTAGAGCTGGCTCTGGCTGTGGGTGTTGTGGGTGAGCCAAGTCTCAGGTAGTGAGCTTTGGAGAGCTGCCCCTGGTGGCACGGGTACAGGAGAGCTGGCAGGCTGAGTAACTCAGCTACCACCTAGGCCTAGATCTAGGACTTTGCCTTGGCCCATCCGGCATCTACTCCATCAATGACTTGCTGGAGTGTGTAAATGGGGCCAATCCTATAGATCCAAAGCTGCAGGATCTCCATGGCACAGGACAACAGGATATTTGAGAGGAGTCCAGGCGAGGATTGATTATTGATAGTGTAGCAGTCGTTCATCAAACCAGATGAATGAGTCACTGCCATGAACATTTGCAAGCAAAGAAGTGTGGGGAAAAGGGAATACTGTGGGATACACTGTGGCACACTACAGCTTCTATTACAAGAACATTTGTCTTTTGGATGGGGAGGTTAAAAGGTGGTGGAGGTGGGAAGGGGACAGAGAGATGAGTGGGATTGGGGTGCATAATTTGAAAATCAAAGAGAGTCAATGGAAAATTAAATTATATATACATATATATACATATATACTCATTTTCACACATACATATTATGCATATGCATTCTTAAGAAAACATAAAATACTGTTCCCTTGTTGCTTTTGAAAGCATCCTTAGTCTTATATGTCTCTTTGCACCACCATTCTCCTTACCTTCCTTTGCACTCAGTTTCTCTGTCTTGATTTCATGGCGCCAAATGATACATCTATGGGGCAACCCCTACCCCTAGAGCTCAAGACAGAGTTTAAGAACCAGATGACCAAAACACTCGCAGCTGGATAGTGTCTGAAAGACATGACAGGGAAGCGGCATTCATGAAATCTAATCAGCATGCTTGCCTACAGAAGAACTGAACAATGACGACACCAGCTGGCATGCCAATGTGGATGAGAAAAGTTTCACATCTTACACCTAAACGAAGACCTATAGACAACCAATGGCTGCTGAAAGAAGCTGAATCAGTTTTCTTCAGGGAGGAGCTTCCTCTTGGGTTATCTAGCCTCCCTAAACATATTTACACATGAATAACATTTAAAGGATCCAGGAAGTGTGTGTGTGTGTGTGTGTGTGTGTGTGTGTGTGTGTGTGTAAAATAATAAAAAGGGGATCATAAATTTGAGAGGGACTGGGAAACAGGTAAAGTTGCAGGGAGGAAAAGGATAGGTAGAAATAATGTAAATAATTTATACACAAATTTTTAAAGTAAAAATTTACATAAAAACACTAGAAGGAATTTTGGTGTTTTTATCGTAATGAAATGACAAAATGTTTGTACAGTTTTCATCTGATTTAAGCATTAAGATGAAAACTGATTTACATATCAAACTTTAAAATATTTCTCTTGTTTTTGCCTATAATAAATCAAGTTAATTCTTTGTAAACTCAGACACCATTCTCTAATATCTAACAGAAGATTTCGATTTGCGTAGCTGAAAGAGACCTATTAATTCCTCCCTGCCCACCACCCCACACCCACGCTCAAAAGCTGTCTCTTCCTAAGGCTTCCTGAGTTCAGCAAAAATCACTTGCAAAACTCTGTGCTTAGAAAATACCCAGGGCTTCTTTCTGCTAGTGTCGGTTCCTTTAATATTAAACCCCAAGCCACCATGTTCCACCATGGTAATGCTGTAACCTAACTCAATCACTAGGAGCTCTTGCTACTCTCTAACAGTGTCAGCCGAAACAGTTTCATAACTCGGGTCTATCCCGTAGAGTCTATTTGTCCTCAGTAGAGCAGTCAGCATGATCATAAAGAACATCATCATCACACACAGTTCTGCAGAATCAGAATTCAGCCTGCTTCTATCTCTAGTGCCCTGGAAAAGGCAGACTTGCCTTCCATTGGCCTCTTCAATGCACCAAGCTCATTTCTCCACTAAGCCTGCTGTGMCTACTCCTGGAATATGCTACKTCTCTAAATTGCTAAGCAACAATAAGTCTAAAAGGAAAGCTCTATCAAAGCTGGTGATTGAAGTTTTGTGGCTGAGCTTGTTCCCTCATTGATAATGCAGAGACAGAGAACAGTAACACTCCATAATGATGTCACAGTAATGACCAGCTGCAAGGCTCAAGGTTCAGCCTGACTGCGCTMTCAACACTTGGACACAGAGACCCAGAACAGCCTGGATTAGGTGGACTGGGCTCTCTGTGGAGGAGGGGCAGCAGGTGCATTACTTGCAGTTGAGCAGGGAGGAAGGGCTTGTGATATACTATTACACAAGGAGGTGGGCTTTTTCTACAACTGAGTGAGGAGGCGGGCTTGAGTAATTTGGGTAGGAACAGACACAGTGAAGCAGTTTTCAGGCTGTAAACATCTGACGGCTGGRGGATGGGGGCAAAAAGCTGTGGTAGATATTTTCTGGACACACTGTCAACATTTGCACTCAGAACAGAGACCCTGGSGAGAAGCCTTTGCCTTTCTCATGGGTCTGAGGCACTGGATCTCTAATGTGGCTGTGTCCATGTCAACAACAATACMAGTGCASTCACTYGGGACTYCACTTCCTCCTACATCGTAAGACTTAAGCTCACTAATAAGGAATAGGCCAACTGTAGGGAAATACTAGACGGTAGGGTGTCTGCCAAGCATATGCCAGGCTGAGTTTAATCCCCAGAAACAGGTTAATACCTCCTCTTCCTGTACACACACACACA
>BDUI01010038.1:11266-22461 GCA_002335545.1 Apodemus speciosus | reverse complement strand
TGTCATATGTTAAATCACATATTTAATATAGTAATTTTCTGTAAAATGTTTATCTTGGCTTGTGATTTACATGAAGAGGTTCATTCTTTCTATTACCAAATCATTCCCATTGTTTCTCTTACTTTATTACACATATACTGTTATTATAGCCCTATCGAGTAATAGGCATATTCAGAGACTTGATGCCAACCAAATACTGTGAATAACAAACTTCATGATTTAGAAAAGGTTTCTCATTTATTTCTTTWTTTGTATTATTAAAAAGTGTAAATTTTTATTATTAAAAACATTACTTATTAAAACATAAGTGGTTTTAAATAGATGTGAAGAAATGTTCTAATCTGTCATTAATCCTCTATATATACCTTGCAGTTGGTGACATTTTGCTTTATTAAAGTATGTTGTTAGGGGCTGGAGAGATGGCTCTGTGGTTAAGAGCACTGACTGCTCTTCCGAAGGTCCTGAGTTCAAATCCCTGCAGCCACATGGTGGCTCACAACCATCTGTAATGGGATCAGATGCCCTCTTCTGGTGTGTCTGAAGACAGCTACCATGTACTCACATATAATAATGAATAAATCTAAAAAAAAAAAAAGCATGATGTTAATCTCACAGTGCGTTGATGAAACAATATACTAAGTATATTATCTAGTGAAACAAACTAGAATTACATAAAAAACAAATGTAAATTGCTGAGAACCAACAGTCCTGTCCCTGAATCGTGACTTTGTTGTCATTCTGTGTCTTTGCCATCTATGCACATTTATGAATGAATTACTGAACTACACTGACTTTGGGAGGTAACAAAAGGAGCAACATATAGGTTAATCTTGCTCAGGCACTGTCCTGCCTTCCACGCATGCTCAACCATTCAACCCTCCGCACCTCACTGGCAGAGCTGAGAATCAAACACTCCCGCCTACACTTGACTCCCCCATGCGGTCAAAAATAGTTTAATGCTTCCCTAGATGGAGCCTCCCCACCTCTCATGATAGCCTACACCTGTACCAGACAATCAATTGTTAAAATAGCCTATCAATTTTTACTCTCTGTCTTCAAGTTTATCCAATTMCTAAAGAAACTAGTGTGCCTCCTGGACACAAATAGGCCACGTCTAATTTTTCTTAAGTTTGACTGCCCTTCGAAGATGTGTTGCCAGTAAAAGGAAGCCCACAAAGCCCACAGAAAGCTCACACACTCATTGTTGGTGGCATGTCTGACAAGAAACACCATAAGTAATGTCTTTGCTGTCCTGGACTTTGGTCTGCTTTTGTTTGGTGACTTTTACTTATTTAAGATAATGTTACATGTATAACCTAGTGGACCACAAACTCGTGGTGATCCTCCTGTCTTTGCCTGCTGCATTCTTGAGAGTACTTCCATGCCCAGACTTGGAGTTTCACAGTAAGAGAACTTCTCTCTGAACAGGACTAATGTGTGTACCTTTTCTTTTGTGAGTCATTCAATCCTGTAGCCCTTAAATTATTCTTGCTGTTAGGCCTATTAGACTTCCGTCATTTCAAGACCCACTTTCCATTTTTTTCTGTTCCTCATGAGACCTCCATTTCGGCACCACTAGAATCCTTTTGCGGAATCTTTGTAGTTTAGTTACCTGCTTCTTGAGTCATCTTTCTTGAAACTGTCTTCCTCATGAAATAATTACTAGTTTTGGAAAAGTTATTTGAGACCTTTTCATCTACTCAGCATGAGAACATAAATATAATTATGCAGAAAGCCAATGTGATTTATGAAAGTACTGATTCTTTGAAGTTTCATTTTTACATCACATGTGGCACAAATGCTAATTTCTTAACCTTATTTTTTAAAGCCCTAAAGTCTTATGCACTTATCTATGCTGTAGTCAAGGCATTTGGTTTTAGGTTGAGAGATGATATGTGGGACTTCTTGTGAAATGAGGAGCTGTCTTCATGAAGGCTGGAGAACAAGTCCTACCAGTTTGTCTACAGCCGTGGGCAGCAGGAACAACCTCAAAGGACCACAGTGTTCGAGGGTATAATCAGGCCTTACCCACTCACTGAACACAAGAGCAAGACCTGACATTTCCCAATGTGTGAGGGAGATCTCTGTTCCAACCATGAGTTATTACAGCACCCACGTTTCAGGGCAAGCAAATCATTAGTATTATGGGAGCTTGTAAACTCATACAAACAACTAAATCATAATCTAGCAAGCTACATACATAAAAGCCCAATAAGAGGCACTAAAGATGATACAGTTGACAAAGCCAGCAGAACACCTAAATGCTATAGGACAGACACAGACCGTGAGCTGTGCTGATTATATTGTTTTTACTGGGGAAGAGTCCAGAAATGAATTATGGGAAACGGCACCTGGGATTCAGAAGGGCAACCCTGATAAAGGCTATTTCGGAATGGAAATGTTCTAGAAGCATGGATGTATGGGCACATGTAGATGGATGAGGCAATTGTGCAGAGGTCCGACACATGCTGGGAGGCAGCTGGGGGTTTATCAGTGGACAGAAAAGCTCTGTGGGGAACAGAAAACCACTTCTTATTGACCTTTACTCCCTGAATAGCCACTTCTCGATTTGTTCTCATTTTCGAGTCACTCCGAGTATACTTCCTGCTGAAGTTTGTGCAGGTTTCTGGCTTTACAGTGTTTAGGCTTTGCTGTCTTCTGTGCTGCAAGGAAGGGCCTGATGAAAGATAAGAGACCTACAGGGCAGGTGTCTCCACCTAGAGCTCCGGGTGAGCTCACTCATGAGGATTTCATGAACTTAACGAAAGCCAGGAGGCAGCAGATCACACAAGTACTGTTTTCGGCATTTCCTGAAGTTTTCATTCCTGCTTTTTGAATTCTACCATATTTCACTTGTATATTTTTACATGCATGTATTTTACACATATGAATATTTTTRCATATATGTAATTTTACATGTATATATTTTTACATATATGTCCTTTACATGTATGTGCATTTTACATAGGTATACTTTCCATGTATGYCTTTTACACACATGTATTTAACATATATTGTGGATTTCATAGAGGAGGCTCAGTTGATGAGAACACATTCTAAACTACGGCCTGTTTACTGCTATCTTAAGCATCTTTCGGTGATGATCTTGGGAATGTTGAAGAAGGAATGCTGGGGAACTTCTACGTACATCTTTCAACCACTTCTAGTAAGCAAGTGAATCAGGCCCTCACTTGATGATGCATGCGGTCACCTGAGGCACCTTAGGGAAGGCCAGTCAGCCACCAAGGTTGGGCAATTTGAGGAGTGGCAGCCTATAATAGTAGCATTCTGATGATGGGATCAACCAGAAGTGAATTCCCAGAAGTCTGATGTCATTTAAAACGTCAACTGTCCAAGTATGAGAAAAAAAAAAAAAGGAAAGGAAAAGAAAGAAAAGAAAGAAATGAGAACTGCCCTGCTCTTCTCCTTGGCACAGAATCAGAGTCTCTATGTGCCACAAAGGGAAGTGGTGTTTCCCCAGCTACTGAGAAGTGCTCTCTGTCTGGAGGCGGGATGTTGCTGGAATAGGATGCCTTTGTCCCTGGCTTTAAAGTTACAAAGAACTGCCAGGTCTAGTTTCAAGAYAGGTCTTCATAAATGATAGATAAGAGACCTGGGTGGAGCAGAAGAGGGCTCTCACACAGGAATTTGACAAGCTGCAGTCCAATTCCTCAGCCACTATTTCAGTCTGACTTAATTTCTAATCTCTTCATATTTCTCTGGAGAGAGGCTTTGTGGCTGAGAAATGATAAGCGATACTCTGCAAGGAAACAGAAATKTTGTACAAACCAAATGGAACTATGTACTTGAAAATACCTCGTCAACAAGTCTCAAACATTCTCATACAGCTAACAAAGAGCCTTGTCAAAGTGCAGGTCCTGATTTGGTTCATCTGGGGTAGGGCCTAAGACTTGGCATTTCCATTAGGTCCCCCAGACTTGTTTCATGAGACTGGTCTGTGGGGCAGTTTGAATAGCTTGGYGGTAGAGTTTAAAGGATCATATATTAACTAGTTGAGCCTTTCATGTAAGTTCCCCCCTTTTAATCCTAATTCCAACTCTGCACATTAATTAACATATTCAGTAATAATACACACCCAGCACAGTGAACTCCACTTTTAACTACGCCAACTACTTCATTGCATAAAAGCCAAAGGGGAGAATTATGTCTTCATTTTAGGATTTGCATAAAATACACAATTGTCTCTGTAGAAAGGACTAAAGGATTACAATGAAACAAAAAGTGCATAAAACAGAGTAGCTTGCAAAAGTGTATAAGAGATGGTGGAATATTTTATAAAACTCATAGCTTAGAGGTTATCCCATATTATTTATGTGCTGTTCATTTTATTACTTTATAYATATGCACAGTATTTCCATGTCACTTCCACATATGAAAACTAATTTATTCTTTAGAAAACTTCAGACTGAATATTATTTGTCCTGTTATATAAGTGACAATACTGGAATCTGACTGCTTGAAGTGACTTGCTCAAAGTCACATTGATGCAGCACCGAGATGAAATGTTCTGAAGCCCGAGCTAGTGATCTTGCATCTCTCTCATCCACTGTGCTTAGGCCACAGAAGTTGCACTTAGGTTTGCTGAGCYCTAGTTATGAATAAAGGGCCCCAGGAACAGAGTGTAAAAGGTGACRCATGTCACAGATCCAGCTGCTGCCAGGAAAATGGAGAGATGCAGCCCTTAGATGTCTGTTCTTCAAATCAGATTAAAAGCTACTCCAGCCCTGATGACTCATTTGCTTGTTTCTCCTCCAGCCAAGAATACAATGTTCTATTCCTTCTGGAATGTTTATAGATGAGAGCACCTGGGGAGTGGAGGACAAGTTGWCTGCTAGAATCATCCAACAAGGGTGMCTGCTCTTCTGATTGCATCCCAGTCTTACCCACTCTGTGTWTGTCGTGYGCACTCCCATTCATGAGCTCAATGTCACTCCTTATTCATATGTCATTCAAATATGTGCATATTCCACAACAATTGCAATCAAAGGTGTTTGCCTGTTATTCRGTCTGTTTCAGAGCTCTGCAGATGGAAMGAAGGTCCTTTTACATTCTAGGGAAGTTCCCTGCCACCCAGCAACATGCCCAGCCCTTGGTTTTTGACCTCCTTAAACAGCTCAGACTTGCCTTCAGTCCACTGTGGATCCTTTCTCTAACTCCCAAGGCTTGGTATTACTCAATTAGAACTGAAATGAGTTGATTGTCTGTGGGCAGACACAAGAGTGCTTCATTTGCATTGGATGACTGGGAATGGGTATAATAGACATAGAGTGAAGGCAACATTCAAATTGGTGTACTGTGACTATCCGATCAAATTTCAATTTAGCCATGTGACCCTGAAACTTTACTAAACTTTTACCCTCTCACCTAAATAACTAATATTTTGCCCAATTCATAGTACTGCCAAGAGAAGTGAATGAGATGGCATGGTAAAAAGTGCTTTCAGGCTCCCGAGAACTGTGYCAGTGTCTTTGTCTTTACTTCACAAATAATTAACTTTAACTTGGAAGAGGCTACTGGAAATCCAAGGCATGGCTTATGATTACTTTGCATTGGCTGACTTACTAACATGTATGAAATAGGGACTTTGCAACAGCATAATTAAAAACCACCATGGAAAGGATGAGACAACTAAGAGATTTATGATGCCATCCAAATTGATATAATCCAGACGATAAAAGTATTCACTAAGAATAGTTAACGCCATAGCTTCATGAATTCCAGATGCCAAGAGCTAAGTTTGATCTTGGGAAATTCCCTTGTGAATGGTGAATATTTCTGCAGCAATATTAAAAGAAGTAGCTCAACTATCCAAACCTCTAAGGGGAAGAAAATGATTCATTCTCTAGAATGAGGATCTGGACACAGACATACCTACCAGGGCCCCTGGAAGTGAGTCTAAAACCCCAACTCGCCCTTCCCTTCCTGCTAATCACATTCTGTCTGTGTGAGTGCAGAGAATGCTTCCTGTTTCTGGTCTTGAACCCATTCTGAGGTATTCCTCTTGGATCACCTAAGCCCTGTCACATGGGCAAGTGCAACAGCTGAATGGTTAAGAGCATCTGGTAAGATCTGGGGAGCTACAGTACTTCCGTTATCTGCAATTTTCCATTTACATCTTGTAAGAATGTGATGTTTATACCAATGTTATAGAAGCAAAGGTCCCACTATGTAAGSATATTATTTAGTAAAGGATCTTTGGAGGATCAGAGAGGCCCAGACTCCAGCTATCTTTGGTATTGTACCCCAATCACTATCAGACAACCTTATTTCTTTCTTGAAGTCTCACCCACATTTTTCAAGATATTTTACTTTAACTTCATGATCTATTTAAAAATGTCTTCAACCATTTAGATCTAGCCTCATAACAGTTTCAGGATAATGAAAATTCTATCGTCCAGAATTATAATGAAAAGAAAAGACTGTACATGTATAGCCATGACAAAATATGGATGTTTATATGAATACATGCACAAAATGAGATGACATGCTTTGTGGAGTTCTGACACATGATGCTCACTTGTTTTTGAGGCAGGGTTTTGCTATGTACACACAGCTTGATTGGAACTCATGGAGATCCTCATGAGTGCTGGGATTAAAGACAAGTGCCATCACCAGGACTGAAGACAAGTGCTTCATGCTTGAACACTGCCATGATATCTAACAAATTTCTTCCACATTTTCTAATTTGTGAAACATTTTCTTTTAACTAAAACAATCCATGAGTTTACAATAGCGGAGGACATTGTTTTTCTAAAATACATGGAACCTAGTGGACAAATTTTCAAAATATGTATTCATGCACTATTAATGTATATTGAATCAACTATACAAATGATTAGCCTTTGGAAAAGCCAATCACCATAAACTATTTAGACTCTACAAAGAAGTCATCTTCAWAARAAAAAAAAAAAAAAACAAAGAAAGAGAGTAAGAGAAATTCCTCAAGAAGGGATCACCCTCCTAGCTGGTATCATTCTTCTCCCCTGGTGCCTATGCACTTCTCTGGCCTTCCCATCTTCAAAGTGCTGCTACCCTACACAGCCCTGGCTGTCTGAGCCTTGGTGCATAGCAAACTATGTGTAGACACGGTTGTTTCACTAAGTTGGTCCCTATTAAAAATCAAATCCAACTGTGTACTTGCTAGTGATTGGAAACAGCATGGAGTTTTCAATCTGTGTCAGGGACCCCTTTCCTTAGGGAAGAAAGTACTTTCTTATCTCAATTACACTGTCATCTTCTGAATAGCCCATCTCATCATCCCCCAGAAGTCATCCTGGCTGTGGGTGATCCTGGGAAAGATGATATGAGCAAGCTCTGGTTTTTTGTTTGTTTTTTAATTGCTCAGTTATTGGCGAAATAAATGCACTTGAGAATCAGACTAAACTGAGGTGTGGTTCTAGACCTACCATTTATCATCCATGCATCAGTTATAAGAGAGTTAACAGTTCTCTGCTTCAAAGACGTGYGTAAAAAGGGGAAGCCACTACTTCCTTCAGTAGTGCTCACAAGACAATAACATAAATGAGCTATACATCGTTCACTCTGACAGAGATGGTGTCAAGRGTTAGATGCTGTGAGTATCTGAAATGCCGTTATTGAACATTTATTCTTTTGGGRAGTATTATCTTATTTAGCTTTCTGCATTCATCTCTATGTGCCAGGGGAAGGGCTGCCTAACCTGTTTCCTGACTTGAGTTGGTTCCTTTGGTAAAATACCCAAAATTCCCTTTCTGTTCCTGTTTGTTTGTCGTGAGGAGTCAACGTGAAATCAGAAGTAGACTCTATTTAATCCCCCATGGATAAAAAAATGCACCTTTCCAGTGACTGCTCCCTGGTGACACATGCAAGCWTATTTTACCACCAGCAGACACTGAGAACATCTCAGCTCAGGGCAGTAAAATCCCTCCAAAGAATGTGACAACGTTTTTTAGAATGTAAGTAACAGTGACATGGAGATTCATTTTACCCTTTTTATGGTTTAAATTTAAATGCATACACAGTGAAATTTAAATTTTATTTTGTATATGTTTAAATCATCCCTTAACTATTGTAAGACTGAGATAGTTTCTGCTAGATTCATTTATTATTTTTTGGTGGTTTTTTTTTTGTTTTTGGATTGCTTTTATTGAAAATAGATTTTTTTATATAATAAATATATCCTGATTATGGATTCTTCTCCCTCTGAATCTCCAGTTCCATTTCACCTCCCCTCCCATTCAGATCCACCATTTCTGGCTCATATTGGAGAATAAACAGACTTCTAAGAAACAATCATAAAATGAGATAAGATAGAACAACAACTAACACACCAAAACAGGACAAAAAAAGGAAAGAGGCCCAGAAAAGACACACAAAACCGAACACAACAACAGATATCTCACTTGTTTGTATACTCAGAAACCCCTTATAAAACAAAACTATAAGCTATAATATATATGTGAAGAACTTATAAAATAAAAAGAGAAAACTACATATTATAAAAGAGAGTGTATAATATTCTTCATGTTTGTGTGTTTATGAAAGTTTTAAAATAGAGATATAATACAAGATAAGGAACTTCCAGTTATCGTTGAATTCATTTCTATTGGACATCTACTGCTGGAAATATAGCTTACCCTTAAGAGTAGTTTGTTTCCCCAATGAGACTCCCTTGAGKAAAACTAACATTTCATTTGCAGGCAGTTATCAATTGCAGGCTGCTTCTGAGTCAGAGATGTGGCCCTTGCAAGTAGGACACCATTTTAGATAAAAGATTTTATAGCTAGGCTGGTGTTCACTTTTTACTTTGGTAGCTTGCAAAGTACCTTTCTGTACCACAGATGCTAACATACAGAAATAAACACTCTATATTAGCAAACTGCTCTACTTCTCCATTGTTCAGAGAGTTGTGTAGGTGTTGTCTTTAGCAGCAAGGGTTTGCCATCAGTTTGGGGAGAGCAAGATATAGTCTTGAAACAGTTTAGGTTGTTTGGAGATTCCCAGGATACACATCATTCCAACAATTCAATTAGATTTAACCCATTCCCAGTACTGGAAAACAAGAGAGATGTCCAACTGAGGCTCTGTCTCCTTCATTTTTGTGATTTTATATAGATCACTGCCATATATTTTAGGAAGCTTCTGCTATATTAGAACTGCCCCTTAATTTTTGCTGTTTTTCCTTATATGTCCTCCCTCATCACTCTCTTCCCTTCCTCTCCTTTTGTTTCTCCTATTCCAATTCATCCCCAATCCATCCATAGCTATCTATTCTGTTTTTCTTTCCCAGGGAGATTTATCTATCCATCTTAGTTACTTATTTTATACCTAATCTTGTGGCTCTATGGATGCTAGCCTAGTCATCATTGACTTAACAGCTAATTTCCACAAATAAACAAATACCATACCAAATTTGTCTGGTTCTAGATTACCACAATAAAGATAATTTTTCTAGTCCTGTTCATTTACCTGTCAATCYTGTGATTTCATTTTTGCAGCTGAGTAATATTCTATTGTATAAATGTACCACATTTTTGTTCTCYATTAATCTGTTGAGCAAATTCCAGATTGTTTAGAATTTCTAGGCGTTGTAAATAGAGCAGCAATGGAYACAGCTCTCTGTGCTTTGATGAAGCATCCTTTGGGTATATGCTCAAGAGTGATAYAGGTGGGTCCTGGGGCAGATTGCCTCCCATCTTTCTGAAAAGCCACCACATTGACTTTGAGAGTGGCTGTACAAGTTTGAGCCAACAGTGTAGGAATGTTCCCCTTGCTCCATCTCCTTATCAACATGAACTGTCAGTTATGTTATTGCTCTTAGCCATTCTGACAGGTGTAGATGGGAAATCTCAAGTTTTGATTTCTATTTCCCTGATGGCTAAGGATATTGAACATTTAAGTGTATCTCAGTCATTTGAGATTCCCCTAATACAAACTCTGTGTTTAGACATGTTTCCCATTTTTTAATTGGRTTATTTAGAGGGTTGATCTCTAATTTCTTGAATTCTTTATTTATTTTGGATATTAGTCCTTTATCAGATGTGGAGTTGGTAAAAATCYCTTTCCATTATATAGTCTGACAATTCATTTGATTGATGGTGTCTTTGTCTTAAAGAAGCTTCTCAGTTTAAAGAGGTCCCATCATTGATCTTAATGCTGTGGTAACTGCACTCTGTTCAGAAACTCTTCGCTAGTGACTTAAATGAGTTCAAGGATATTCCCTAGTTTCTCTTCTGTTAGGTTCTAGTTTTATACCGAGGCCTTTGATAGAACTGGAGTTGAGTTTTGTACAAGTTAATAATTATAGATCTATTTGCATTCTTCTCCGTGGAGGTGTCCATATCGACCAGCACCATTTATTGACCATGCTGTCTTTTCACTGATGTTTATTTCTGGCTTCTTCAATAAAAATAAGGTGTCCATAGGTGTATGGATGTATGTCTGGGTCTTCAGTTTGATTCCCTTGGTCAATGTGTCTGTYTCTGTGCCAATAGCATGATGTTTYTTATTACTATAATTTCTAGTACAACATAAAATTAGGGAYAGTGATACCTCTTCCAGCAGTTATTTGATTATTTAGGATTGTCTTAGCTATTCCTGTGTTTTTGTGTTTCCATATGAAGCTGAATAACATCCTGTCAAGATCTGTGGTAAATTATGTTGGAATTTTGATAGGAATCTCATTGATTCTGTAGATGACTTTTGTTAGGCTGTCCATTTTTACTCTGTTAATCCTTCTTATCCATGAGTATGGGAGATCTTTTCATTKTCTGATATATCAGTTCAAGACCTGGRCCTGGAAGTAGAATAGACATATATAATCATTTATTTACTTATTTATTTATAATTTCTTTTCCCCTAGAGATTCCTGGCTGATACAATAATAATTCACCTCTTTCAGTTAGGGAATTTATTTTAAATGATTCTATTGAAAATATTTTCTGTACCTTTTTCCTATGCTTTTTATTTTCCCTTATACCTATTCTCACATTTGGTCTTTTCATAGCATTCCAGATTTTCTGGAGGTTTTGTGCCAAGGTTATTTTAGAKTTAACATTTTCATTGACTGAGATATTCATTCCTTCTATTGTATCTTCAGTGCCTGAGATTCTGTTCCATCTGCTGTATTCTGTTAGTGAAGCTTATCTTGTGAGGTTCCTCTTTGAGTTCCAAAATTTTTCATTACCATCTTTGCC
>BDUI01010036.1:42328-54079 GCA_002335545.1 Apodemus speciosus | reverse complement strand
CATGAAGAAACAAAACTGATAAGCAACAGGTTGAAACGAGGTTCAAGTCCATTCAATAGGTGATCACGTGCACTAGCTTCTAAACTTGGGTCACCTAACAGTAGCCACCTGCCCAAACAGTCATTCCATGAACAACATAAATGAATGAATAAATAAATAAATAAATAAATAAATAAATAAATAAATAAATAAATGGGAAACCCCCTCCTTGGTCACGTTTGCCACATATCAAGCACTCTACCAATGTATGTCTCTACACATAATAGAACTGGGTAGAGAGATGTCTCTGCCCATAAAGTCTCTGCCCATGAAGACCCAAGAGGTCTCTAGAGTGTTTTCACATAGGTAAAAAGCAGTTGTGGTGTCATCCACATGTAACCCATGTTGTGGATTGTGGAGGCAAGGATAATCTCTGGAGCCAATCAGCCTAGTCTATCTGTGAGTCCCAGGCCCCTGCAAGAGACTGCTTCAAAAAGAAGGGTGGAGAACTAACCCATGAAGTAACACCCAAAGTTGATCTCTAGCCTACACATACATACATACATACATACATACATACATACATACACACACACAGAGACAGACAGACAGACAAACGCAGAGACAAAGACAGACAGATGGACAGAGACAGAGACTGACAGACAGAAAGATAGACAGAGAGAGAGAGAGAGACAGAGAGAGACAGAGAGAGACAGAGAGAGACAGAGAGAGAGCAGTAGATTCCAGAAGGAGCTACCCCAGTGACTTCTCTTGGGGACTGAAATGTCTCTGTATCATTAACCACACAACAGATGAGTCTGTGCAGGGAGAAGAAAGGAACTGAAGACTGGAAGTAGGAGAATTTTCTCCAAAACTGGGAGATGTTCTACCAAGGAGAAGCTYGGGAATAAAGTCAGACAGAGTGATAAACTAAAGGGGTGCTCCCAAGTTGTGGGACCCACGCTGCCTGCTTCGTGTCTCCCTCAGGTTGGATTTAGGTTGCTAGATCTTGAAGACTCTGGTATACAGTTCATAGAGTAGGCCTCGGAGAGAACCCATCTCTCTACCTCACTCCCTGCCCTGACTGAGCCAAAAAACCTGTTGTGTTACCTTTTGTGTCTCTGCCCTCAGACCCTGTACAGCTTCCCACAGCGCCTGTGAGCCTCGTCCCCTGCAGCGGCTTTGCCCGTCCTATTGGTTCATGTGGGGTGAGGGCAGGGTTGCCAGTTYCACTGCCTTTCTAGATCTTTGAAATGCCCACCGTATCCAGTGCTCTTGGGATCAAGAGCATGCTGGGAACTCAGCAAATAGGAAAATTCTGCTAAGTTTCCAAAGTAGTCTCAGGATTTGTTCATACTCTAAGGAGAGTTGGCATTGGGACCTCCGTAGTTGGGGCTTCATGYTGGGTGCTCTTAGGAGACAGTGACGGGGGCGGGAGAGCAGGAAAAGAAGCATAGATGAAGTTAGGAAGACGGCTCTTAATCCATCCTCCAGGACACGCAGCACTGAGTCTCCTCCAATCTTCCCTACCCTGGTCCTTAGAGATCTGAGACCCCCTCCCCACGTCACTCCCACCCCTGACACTCACTGTGCCCAATCATTCACAACATCTCAGTGTTCTTCACTCCTACAGGGAGAAGATGCAGCCTCACAGCTATCTCCATGCAAGGTGGTTCCCATCAGTGAACAACAATTATCACACTGGTGTGCACAAGAGAGCTGTCAGCACCCAGACTGTGGGTGCACACACCTACTGCTTCCCCTGCATGGTCCTACCTGTTTCATGATCCTCCTATCACCAGTAGATGAAGGAGTGTTCAGTTTATATCTGAGCCTGTTCTGTTCTAGCTCCTTTGGCTTCATTCTTTTTGTTCAAGTAAAAGTATATTCTGATCCCTTCCAGTATTGATTGAGGTCTCTCAACAAGCCACGGATGTCTCCTCCCCAGGAAGAAATGGAGCCATCTGGTTCTGTCTCCAGTTAGCCGTGTCTTGATAAACGAGAGCTCAAAGGTTTCAGCCAACATGGAACACAGTGCAAAGTCGCCTCATTAGCAAAGCTTTCTGAAGCAGTCCATCTGAAAGGGGGCTGTGTTAATTAGAAAGATTTCCATGCAGCACAAGGCTGTGAGGGAACATTTGGCTGCCTTGACACTGGAAAGAGACACTCAATTGCCTGATTCATCGATGCGCCTTGCTGAACCTTTATACTGAAGTGGTCCTGACAGATAAAGTCCCACAACCCGTGACCTTTGCCTCGTGCAGAGTTCTTCACCAAAGATGCCATTTAAAACATTTGCCCTACACACGCAGTGCTTCTCTAATTAGATGAAATTTCTTTTTCTACACAGCAAAGGCCACCTGAGAAGCCGGGAAGAATTAGTCTCTTGCTGGACTCTGAAGAAAGGCCGTGTTCAGGGGAGCTTCCCTAGGCCTAGGAGCACTGGCTTCTGTGCCGGAGCATCTGAGAGAAGCCTGGACTTTGGCCTGTCCATCTTCAGGGATCTCCATAGTGGGCTGAATATAGTTCGCTTGTTCCTCCACTGACCCAGGCTGGAAACATGGCCAACTTGAGATTGATATTGGAGAGGGTGATAGGTAAAACATTGGGACTTTGAAGACCGTGGTTCAATATCTCAGCTCTTCCTGTCATCAGTTGTGAATTTAGGGTGAATTCATTTAGCTTCTGAGCCCCACTCTCCTCACCTATAAAATGGAAATAACGCCCCCACCCTCCATCCTCAACCACTGTGAGAACCTCGGAGAAAATCCTAGGAGTTTGCCGTCCTTGTCCTCGGGGGCAATATTATTGGGGTGCGGTTCAGGTGGTGGGTGGACAAAGGCAAGGTCCCAGAGGGAGAGAGTTTATTTCACAGGTACTTTCTGGAACTTTGACATCAGAGGGCACTGACTTTTTAGCTGCTGATCTTGGCCCCGGGATCAGATCCGTCTCTGAAGCAGTAGGTGGAAACCCACCTGAGACTCAGCTCCTTGTAGACTCCTGCTCTAAGGAAGGTTATGCTGTATAGGGAGGAGAACCCTGCAGACGGGGCAGCTCACAGTCACACAGGCTCCGAAGGGACCTTTGTGTCTTTTTCTGGAAGGCAGCAAGCCCAGGAATGCAAGAGTGTAGGTCAGCCAGTCACCCCAGAGCTCAGAATTGCTATCCAGGCTGATGGTCTTGCTGATAAGACAGCGTGGACATAGCAAACGCCCTTCTAGATACGGGTTAAAGAAGATTCCCATGACGCATGCGCATTCTTTCTCAACTACTGGGCAAGAAGGATCTAGAARATTCTATCTCCTCCTAAGGTTACATTTCTTCCGTCTTTGGATCTGTCTCTACCCTGCATCTCAGATCACATATGTCTGCGTGTGCTTAATGAAAATGAAGCACCCGTGATTCACCACGCTCTTTGGCAAATGGAGCAAATGAGCACAGAAATAATGGAAGGCAGGGAGTCTCGCTCACGTGAGCACCCCATCACCCGCTCAATGMCAATCTGCTCCCCTGGATTCCCACGGGACACGGTTTTGAAGAGCAGAGGAGAATGGCGCGTGGAGCTAASCACTGTGAGAGGGCTCTGCAGGAGATACAGAGATCACCCGACAGCCCGCACTCCGTCCTCCTGACCACAGTGCCTTCTGGCGAGAAGGGCATTTAAATCACTTCCAGACACCCCTCTAAGTGAATCAAACAATTAAATCCATCTCCCAGTCTCTCTTGCTCAGACATTTTGTGGAAATTTCACCTCTTACTGTACATGAACTATTTTCAAGTCTGCTCTAATTTGAGGAATAGAGTGGGACAGAGCTCGAGTTCACGGGCAGAGGTAGAGAGTACCCAGCTGAGAAGACTCTGGCAGATTACAGGGTCCTGGAGGACCAACTCAGATTGTCTTCAGAAGAGAAGGCAGATTGGAGGAACTTCCTAATGCTCTCTCGAAGACAATAAGTGCTTAAAGATTCTAAAATTAATAATAATAATAATAAACATGGCCCTGGGAGAATATTAGTCACAGGAACTGTGAGTTCACTCTTTGGAGGAGGAGGACTTCCTGTTTGATACATCTTGCTGTATGTTTCCAATTCTGTGGTATTGGCTTGGCAGCGCCACCTACCCCGTACTATGGGGAAATGGGTCCATGTATCTAGGTGATCCTGTGGGTATCTACATACTTGGGGTGCCCAGGAAGGCTCATTGTGGTACCGTCATTCCAGGGAAACCATTATTCAGAAGCACAGAAGGCCTTCACCATGAAGACATCTCAGGATGAATAAATATACTCCCTGAAATAATTTTCTTTCTTTGTCCCCTGACCCAACCTTAAGACAGTGTTTCTCTGTGTTGCCTTAGCAATTCCAGAACTTGCTCTGTAGATCAGCCTGCCCTCAAACTCAGGACTCATCGATGTGCCTTGCTGAATCTTTATACTGAAGTGGTCCTGACAGATAAAGTCCCACAACCCCATGCCCTTTGCCACGTGCAGAGTTCTTCACCAAAGAACTCTACCTGTCTCTGCCTCTCAAATGCTGAGTTTGCAAGCATGTATCACCACTGCCTGGCTTACATGTCCTGAGTCGTGAATGCCCTTGACGGACATCCAGAGCCGCTGATACGCAAAATGGAGTCACCACTTTGAATGTCCCTGATCCAAAGGTAGGGAAAGTGTGTCAAAGTTACGCATACATTCATCCCCCAGATCTGGCAGATGAAACAGAGGAATACTTGGGTCCTGGGGGGGTCTTCTTTCTCTCCTTCCCTCCCTCCCTCCCTCCCTCATCCCATCTCTCTCTCTCTCTCTCTCTCTCTCTCTCTCTCTCTCTTTCTTCATGCACCTTCCTTCTTTTTCAGTCTGGGACATCCCAGCTCAGTTGTTTGCATGGTTGAAATCAACCTGCTAATTATCGGCTCTTCTCCCTGCTTTGTAGTAATACGCCCCGTCTTACCTGAGGTAGACGATCATTCATGCACAATAATAGGAAATATGGAGAGCTGCAGAAGCATCTAGGAGACAAACAGGCTATATAATTGCCTATTAGAGACCCTGATTTGAAATAATTTCTGGAAGGTTCTGCACTCTTTCTCTTCGCACCCAGCTGCCCACCACCAGTCATCCTTCTCTGAATGTCACAGTAGTGACATTTTAAAAGATGATGGCTAAGATGCTTCTTGGGAGCCTCAACCGCCTCGTCCTGAAAGGAAAGGAGGGGGTGCCTGGAGATGTTCTGGAGAACTTTCAATTAGCTACAAAGAGGTCAGTGCAAAAAAAAAAAAAAATCTCAGGTTTTTCCAAATGGTCAGGTGAGATGACTACTTCCTACTACCTGTTGCTAATGGAGAGCAGGTAGGCGGGTGAACATGGGGGCACATGAGGGGGGCTGRGGGCTGGGTACACCCAAGTRCTATATTCTGCACGRGCCATAAATACATTCAAAAGATTCCTGTAACCAAATGGAAAGAAAAATGTGTTATTTTCATGTCATGTTAATGCGCCCTCCCTCCCTACCCCCCGCCACTAATTATGCTATTTCAAGAAAATAATTGGATTTGGCTAGGAGAAATTAAGAATAGAAACTTGCAAATTATATAACCTAATGAATCTAACTTTTGGTAATGAACCTAGTTGCTACTTAGCACGCATCGCTGACGCCCACATTAACCAGAGGAGCCCTCCTAATTCTTTTAATTCAACTGAACCATTCTTAATAATTCATAATTAAGTCTGCCTCAGAAATGATAGTCTCCCTGGCAATATTGATTTATTTTCCTTTCGTGCCTCTGCCAAATGTTGAGAACTATAGCGTTTTCTGACTGTCAACAAAGATCACAGAGTCACCGTCGTTTCGGAGGGCTGCACCCAAAACCGTTTCATAAATCCCAGGGAAGATGAGCTAGAAAATGAAATAACTCAAGAGAGGGGCTCACAGGCCCATTTGCCATCTCGACGGTAACAACGGCGAACTCATCTGGTGGCAGAACCGCTCAGCCTGAGGAAGGTGCGTGTCTAGGATACAAGAACAACGTCTCCTAAGACCGAAGGAGCAATCCTGCCCTCTCTCACCCCATCTCCAGACTTCTTTCTGCTTGAGAGCCCACTGAAGTCGGAGAAAATGAGTTGAAGTAGGATCCATTCAAAAGCGCCCCTGTTTGGTCTTTATCGGTCTTCTCCTTGGGGCCCTTTAATTGAATGTCCTGTAGACTTGAAGAGGCGTGTTGTCACCTTGGGTTCTGACTGTCCGCCAGCTGCCGTCACTCCTCTTTCTGCCCCCCCATACAGATGTATTCCCACTAAGCCCTGTCCTCCGAACCCCGACCTCTGACCCCAGTGGAAATGAAGTCGCCTCCAGTGCACATAGCACAGAGCAGCCCTATTATTTTTAGAATGTGTAGTAATGAAAACGGTAATGCTTATAATAAAAGTAATAGGCACAATTAAAGTCTATCTTCAGCAATATAAACAGGAGTCAAGCCGTGTCTCAGCATCTCATCTTAAAAGTCCAATTAAGAGCTGGCCTCGAGGGGGCTGGTTGTGGAGAACCTTGGGAGCATGGGCAGGCGCTGCTCCAACTCTGTGCCTTGGGGGTCAAATGCTCAGAGCCAGAGTCCTCTTAACTCTTCAGGATCTGCTGAGGACTTGTCCCTTCCCTTCCATGTCTTGTGAAGAAGACTGAATGACATACTAGATGCTATTAATTGACTGACTGACTTGTGCGTGTGTGCGCACATGTGCGCGCACGCATGCATATTTGTGAGCCACACTTTCTTGTGTGTAGATGCAAAGGMCCAGGTTGATGTTAGCTGCCTCCCTAAAAGGCTCTCCGCCTCATTTTTTTGAGACAGGGTCTCTTACTGACCCCGAGGGTCACCAAATCAGCCAACCTAGCTGGCCAGTGAGCTCCAGGAACCTGTCTGTCTCTGCCTCCCCAGGGCTCTGGAATTTTTTTATGTGGGTACCAGAGATCCAAACTCAAGTCCTCGAGCTTATGAGACAAGCTCTTCACCATCTAAAAAACATGTCCCCTACTCCCTGGAGACCGTTAAAATGCTTCCAAATGGTCTGAGGCCAGCAGTGTCTTACAGATGAAATTGATAAAGCATCAGACAGGCAGATAGACAGACAGACAGATGGCTTTCTTTCTTGGGGTGGTGCTTCCTTCATTTGAAAGGTTGGAGTGAATCTCACTSTACCCCAAACCGTACCATATACCTGACTGAGTGCTGAGGGTTAGGCAAGAAAAGGCTGGGATTGTGTGGAGAAGGCTAAAGGAAGGGAAAATATTCCTAGGGTCACACTGTGCAGTGTCCAAGGAACTGGCAGAGGAAGCCGAGGAGAGGGTTCCTGTCTGTCTGGGTGGGAGGAGTCCAGATGGTCCCAGGGTAGGAGTGACAAGGCTGCCAGAAGCACCTGGTGGTGCGTCCCAGGTCCACCACTGGAGACCTGTGTGATCTGGTCCAAGGCTTGGCTGAGCCACAGAGATTCTCACTTCTCTGCTGGATTTGCAGAGCATCGGGGGTTAAAGGACAAATGTAAAGGTATAAAGCAGAATGCTAACACGGGACTGGCTGTGTGACCCAAATCATGGTATTTAACCTCTCTGTGCCTCAGATACCTTCCCATGAAATGAAGAAAGAGGTCACACGAGCGCACGGGCTTGTACTGAGGACAGACAGTGCCTGGCATGCAGCAAGTGCTTCACAAGTGCTTCCCATTAGCTCTGTTGACACTGATGTTTTCTTGAAAAGGAAAAACTAAAATTATAACAGAAACACATTTGTCCCCTTCTTCCTAAAGGGCTTCTGTCTGTGATGTCACGGGACCACTGCAGGACTTCCCAGGACACCCCCATGAAACACTGTGTCACTTGGAATAGTTAAGAACACTGGGTGCTCTTCCAGAGGACTCAGGTGCCGGGACTCACGTCCAAGTCTCAGTACCCACACAGCCGTTCCTAACTGTCTGTGACTGCAGTTCCAGGGTATCAGACTCTCTCTTCTGACCTCTAGGGGTGTCAGGCATGAAAGTGATACACATACATGCTGGCAAAACATTTGTGCAAATAAAAATAAATAAATTGCAAAAATGAAAAGTATTACTGAGGACTAGGAAGTCAGTAAAGTGCTCGTGGTACAAACACAAGGGTCTGAATTCAGATCCTCAGGGCCCACGTAAAAGCCATGTGTTGAGTATGTCTGCAATCCTAGCACTGGGAAGCCCAGATAGGAGCATCTCTGAGGCTTGGTGCGTAGCAAGAACAGGCAATAGATGAATTCTGGATTCAGCAAGAGACTGTGCTTCAAAAACAAACAAAATGGAGAGTGACTGAGAAAGATGCTTGACACTGAGTTCTGGCATTTACCAAAGGTTATGCATGTGTGCGCGCACGCACGCACGTGTGCACACACACACACACACACACACACACACTCACAGCAACACCACAGGCATACATACATGCATGCACTAAAACGTTACATCGATGGCATAATTCTTAAATTACGTGTAATAATCCAGATGGATGGGAATGTGTTTATATAGGCAGGTTTATATCCTAAGCAAAGTCATACTTGTTCATTTAGAAGCCAATGTCTGTTGAAAGTCAACTGGGTACTGTGTCCTCTCTGAGCACTGGGGTGCATCTGTGTGAAACTCCAATGACTGCCACAGAACTGATACCTTTGTAGGAGAATAATTATAAATAATATAAATAAGTTATATAATTATAAAAAGCTATAGGTGCCAGGGAAAGGTTAAGAATCCTTCTGCAAGACCCAGTGATACTGGAGGAACTGATGAGTATCCTGGGGTGTGGGAATCAGTGTTGGGCAAAACACATTTTGTTTTTTCAAGACAGGGTTTCTCTGTGTAGCCCTGACTGTCCTAGAACTCACTCTGTAGACCAGGCTGGCCTCGAACTCAGAAATGCGCCTGCCTCTGCCTCCCAAGTGCTGGGATTAAAGGCGTGCGCCACCACTGCCCGGAAGAGGAAGAGGAAGAGGTCTAGTCATGTGGAGAAGAGAAGACTAAGGAGAACGTTCCTGGGGTAACCATGTGAGAAATCTAAGGCATGTAGAGAGGAAGCAGAGGAGAGGATGCAGCCGCCGAGTGGGAGAAGGAGACGGGTCTGAAGCAATTCCTTCTATCCCGTAGGTTGGAGAGAAGGCGGGTGAAGACACTTTGGCAAGCAAAGAGACCCAGGGAGCAGGAGACCCAACTCTAATGGCAGAGACAGCAGTCTTGGGAGCCTGGAGAGCGTGAGTCTGTGATGCCGGGCTCCAGGCTTCACAAACGGCAGCAACTAGGAGAAACAACCGGGAGGGACACACAACGTCCACAGCCGTGTGYGCCACTGTGATCAGTAAGAGACCTTTGCACAGATCTCCGTCCTCCGCGCTCTGAGGCTCTCCTGCGCTTTCAGCCCCTCCACAGGTGGCCAGGAACCACCGCCACCTTGATACTTTGGTTATAAGCAGAAGAAGTTTTTGTGCCGTGTGCGTGCGTGCGTGCATGCGTGCGTGCGTGCGTGCGTGCGTGCGTGCGTGTGTGTGTGTGTGTGTGTGTGTGTGTGTGCCCAAGTGTTCAGATGTGGACATGGAGGTCAGAGGTCAATCAGTGTTGGGTGTCTTTCTCAGTTATTCCCCACTCTCTCGCTGAACCTGTAGCTCACCACGACTGGATGACCGTTGAACCCCTGGGATCTGCCTGTGTCTGCCCCACCACTGCTGGGGTTACACAGTGCACTGTCACACCCTGCTCTTCATGTGGGTGGCTGAGAATCCACACTCAAGTCCCTGTGATTAGACAGTACTTTACCCACTGAGCCATCTTTCCTCACGGGTTGTATTCATGCAACTTTTGTAAAACACAGAAAAACAAGAACTCGGGCTGGAGAGATGTCTCAGTGGTTAAGAGCACTGACTACTCTTCCCAAAGGTCATGAGTTCAATTCCCAGCAACCACATGGTGGYTCACAACCATCTGCAATGTGATCCGACACACTCTTCTGGTGTGTCTGAAGACAGCTACAGTGTACTCATACACATAAAGTAAATAAATAAATCTTTAAAAAAAAGAGAGGAAGAAAGAAAGAAAGGAAGGAAAGAAGGAAGGGAGAAAGAAAGAAAGAAAGAAAGAAAGAAAGAAAGAAAGAAAGAAAGACAAGAAGTCTACCCCTTATGTATAAAATTCACACATTTCCTCAATGAGAGGTTTGGTAGAGATTGAAGCAAGAGCCGGCTGCACAGGGCCATCAGGGCTCTAGAGCTAAGGGTTTGCAGAAGTCCCTCCCTTTCTCCTGGACACTAGTGACCTTCCTTATAGCTGTGACATGGTACAGGACAGGAGCAACTTGACCAAGAAAAAACTGATCTGGGTTCACAGTTAAAGGGATATCATCAACCATGACCGGAGCCATGGCTGATGGGCTGACTCCATGCCGGGTGGCTGAAGCTCGCAGTGTGGCTTGTTTGTATCAGGAGTGACCAGGAAGCTGTGAGTTTGGACCAGGTTCAAGGTGCACCTCCAGGGACCCATCGTCCCAAAGGTTCAGCACCCTCCCTAAACAGCGCCACCAGCTAGTAACCAAGTGTTAAAACACATGAACTTAGAGGGGCTCTTTCATCCTCAAACCATCACAGATGAAGCTTTGTGGGAGCCTGAAAGGTTGCCTCTCACACATCCTTAGCTGAATAAATCAACTTTCTTCCCCCTCCCTCTCTCCAGATTCTCTTGGCTTGGAGACATTTGGATCGCCGTCCTCTCCCTGGAACGCAATTGTGTTCAGACCAAATTGGAGAAAAGCGCTGAGCTGGGACGGGATGAGTGGAACGTTTGACTTCACCTCCTACAAGATGTGACACACTTGGGTTGGGGAAATCGTTGCTGACTCCTAAAACAGATTTATCTTCTAGTCCTCAAAACACTTCCAAGAAACGATGGGCCATGGAGCTCAAATGTCTGCGTGGAACACAGATCTCCAGTTTCCTGGCTTTATCTCCAGAGGTCCAGCTAAGCCTCTGTAGTCCCCAGTATCCTGGTTTATTGGGTGAATTAGCTCTGTTTATGTGTGTGCCATGATTACAAAGAAGTGTGGATACACAGAGTCCCCATGGAGTGTCCACCCACATTAAGCACTTCCTTACTCGGTCACTCACTGACCTACTCAGCCGTTGACCCACAACACACTCCTGTTTACAGAGACGACATGCTGGGCACAGACACGTGGACAAGGAAATCCCTGCTCCATGCTCAAAGCCCAGAGAGCCTTTCCAGATGGCCCTGGCTAGAAGAACAAGACGGGGTGATGTTTGATAGAAAGCAGGCACAAGCAGGAGAATGCCAAGGCCAGCAGCTCCAGAAAGGCCGTGTTACAACCACCCCTGTGCTACCAAGGTGTCTCTCTGATGACCCATCTCCACCAGGCTCTGGGAGAATGGGGTCCTGTGGTGAGCATCTCACTGTATATGGAGAGGACACATATCCCTAAAAGCACATACGACAAAATGTGACAAGGCTAGAATGAAGAAAGGGGGTTATTAGGTCAGGCCCGCTGGGCTGGGAGACTTGGTCAGCTCAAGATGATGAAGGAAGGTAGGTCCGGAACAGCAAAGGTTAATCTGAGCCCCACAGACAGAGCAGGGCACCGTGGGGAGAACATGGCCCACCTGCTGGACTCAGGAAAATTAAACACTGAGTAGGAACAGAGAGTGGAACACTTGTGGGCAAGAGGAAAGAGAGAGGGACATAGGAGGAAGAGGAGGAAGAGGAGGAGG
>BDUI01010035.1:33594-46510 GCA_002335545.1 Apodemus speciosus | reverse complement strand
TGTCCTGGAACTCACTCTGTAGACCAGGGTGGCCTCGAACTGAGAAATCCGCCTGCCTCTGCCTCCCAGAGTGCTGGGATTACAGGCGTGCATCACCACTGCCCACCTCCAGACTCTCCTTCTTTAACCAACTAGTACAGTGGCTGGAAAACTGACTCACAGATCTACCTGTCCACCTTATCTTAGGTCCCAGCAGAGACGGGATTCCCTTCCTGCAGTGTTCTACTCACTGACACCTGTCCCCCAAACCAAGTCTCCTTTCTCAGCCTTTCATGCCTTCTTCACGTTTTACTGCCCTAGTCCGTCTGATACCCAGTGGCAACTGGGAACCTCCCCAAGCTTGAGGCAGCATTTGAAGCCACAGCCACCCAGGACAGTCAAACCTCTTTCTACCTTCCCAGCATCCCCACGAACCCTATGGCGGTGGGAGCTGCAGAAACATTCCAAAGCAGCTCTGTTCTCCCACCACGTCACCCTAAGACTCAAGCGCTACACAGCTCCCATCTCTGTGATTCGGAAAGGCACCCTGCTTCTCATCAGAAGAACGCCTTTTCTGAGTACGCTGGCTGTCCTGGGGACCCTGGTGGCTGGTGGAATTTCTGTGGGCTGTGATCAGGGTGTCCAGCCACCCTGCACGAATGAGCTCAGAGCGATGAGTACTGCCGGGGAAGGTGAGCCGGAAGTGACGTCTGCAGAGGGGAAACCCCACAGACACCGGGTGCCCAGCAAAGGGCCTGCTCCGAAGCAGGCAGCGTAACAACAGGAGTCCAGTCCTGCGATAGGTGTCGACCCTTCTAAAGAGAAACTGATAAAGTAAGGAGCTAGTGGCTAATAAACTCAACAACAACAAAAGGAACAAGGGGCTCGAAACTACCAAGATAGTACAGAGAAATGCCAAACCAAGAGGAACGTCAGGGAAAGGCTACCCACAGGGGCAGGCCCCCTTCCCCCTCCGTGCCCAATACAGAGATAGGCCCTTGACAGATAAGGGCTGGAGATGGCTGAGTCAGCGAGAGCAACACAGGGGCCTAGAGCTTGACCCCAGAACCCACTCTTGGAAGCTCCAGGGGAACCCGACGCCACCTTCTGGCTTCCCTGTGTACTGCATCCAAGAGCACAAATCCACCTTCACACTTGGGCATACACATACACATCCCTTTAAAATAAAACACAAATTAAGATCATCCTGAACAAAGTAGACCCTAAATACACCGACGAGATTTTCTATAAGACAGAAGAGGGATCTGGAGAGATGGCTCAAGGATTAAGAGCACTTGCTGCTTTTGCAGGGAACCCCAGTTTGATTCTCAGCACCCACATAAGATGGCTCACAACTACCTGTGACTGTAACTCCAGGAGGTCCAATACCCTCTTCTGGTTTAGCATTTGCGCGCTCTCTCTCTCTCTCTCTCTCTCTCTCTCTCTCTCACACACACACACACACACACACACACACACAAGCCTTTTTTAAAAGACACAGAAGATGTCCTTTAGTGGTGGTGGCAAACACTCATGCCAGCACTCGGAAGGCAGATGCAGGTGGATCTCTGTGAGTCTGAGGTCAGCCTGGTCCACAGAGAGACTCTCAGGACGGCCAAGGCTACAGAGAGAAACCCTGTCTCAAAATAAATAAATAAATAAAATAAAAACAACAACAACAAACAAACAAAAAAGAGGAGGCAACGATAAAGACAGAAGCAGAAACTGGAGGGGGGTTACCAGGAACACCTGGGGTCACCGGGAGTTCACAGTGGCAGGAAGGACCCTCCCCTAGAGCCTGCAGAGAACACACATGCTTCGAGACTCTAGGTCTAGAACTGGAAGGGATGCCTTTGGCGAGGGCCTGCTAAGACGCTGAGCAGATGCAGGCTGCCGCGTTCACACGCGCTCACTCTAGCCTAGTGCTTCGCCTTTCAATCTGCCGATTTTATTCTCAGAAGACCTTGGTGGTGTCGTCATCGAAGGCACTCGAGGCGACCGGACGAGGCATCTGTCCCCTTCAGCTGCCTGCGCTGTTTTCCTGCACTTTGATCTCTTACTCCGGGGCCCAGGGCCTGACTCACCCCGGACGGTCTTGAGCCAGTCCACATTGCACGTCTGCACTTGCTCGGGATCTGTGATCACTCTGCCAGGTATGATGCATTCAAATGCAGCCAGGTCCTCCTCAGACACGGTAGAAAACGGCAGCCGTTCGACCGGGTATCGCTCAGGGGTCAGCATCACCTCGGGGCTGCCAGCGACCGTGGAGTATGCTGTGCAAGCCAACCGGCTGGACGTACCCCGAGGGCAACCCAGCCCCTTCAACCTCGCGGAAGCTCCTCGGGTGTACCTTCTCCATCCTGGAGACGCCCCGAAGAGCCTTGCAGACCATCTGGGCACCAAATGGAGCAGCATTGCCCCTGCCCTTGGAAGAGAAGCGGGGGGAGGGTGGATTGAATTTGCGACTCATCAATGAAGCAGTGAGAAAGTCCACAACAGCCTCTCCACTAAACCTGAAGTCACCCACACACAGCCTCCTAGAGCGGCGGTTCTCAGCCTGCCGGTGGCGACCCCTTGCGGTCGCATATCAGATATTTACCTTGCGGTTCGTAGCAACAACAAAATTAGTTATGAAGTAGCATTGAAAACGTTTTTATGGTTGGGGTTCAAGGCAACACGAGGAATTATATTAAAGGGTCCCCAGCGTTAAGGAATGTTGACAATCACTCAGTGGCCAAGAGGAAGAGGGTGGCTTTGGGGCTGCAGGAGGACTGGATTCTTAGGAGGGTTCGGTTCTTAATGTTTCGTCCGGAAGCATTAGTCCCGAGACTAAGTGTATTCCTGTGGGCGATGCCGGCTCTCCCGAGCATTGTATTTTAACTTTTGCAAACCACAACTGCTTTTTCAGACCCTTCTCCTTCCAAGCAAAACTTAGGTATTAAGGCACGGAAAGGGAAGGTATCCCGGAATTGTGCACCCAAACACAATTGAAAGGCGAATTTTACATTTTACATAATACTCTGCCACACGTCTTATAAAACTTGGGTAATCAACAAAAATGGCTTAAAGGAGGGGCGGGGAGAGAAGGGAACCGGCTCGGTAAGACACCTCACACCAGTAGCTATCCAGAAGGGGCCGCCTTCCACCTGAAGGCTCGCTCTACTCGGCGGCTGCTTCCGCCTTACCTGAGTCGGAAAACCACAACACAACTTGCACAAAGTATGCGCATGCGCCGTGTGCTGTGACGTCAAGGAGGACTAACTATTTGCATTTCCAGCCAACACAGCCGGTGGAGCTACGTAGGAGGTGAGAAACGCTGCAAGGAGGCTCGCCCTGCAGGCAATCCCGGCTCGCACCTGACCTGTGCAATCACTTGGCAGGCCACAGCCCGGACTGCACAGACCCAGACACCAGCGCCCTCCACCCAGGAACTATAGCCAGCCCACTACGCACCCTAGCTTCCGTCCGAGTGCAAAAACCGAGTCCGCACCCGCACCCTGGTTCCCACCCCTGCACAACCGCAGGCCTGGATTAGAGGGGTGGAGCGAGAGACTGCGCATGTGTGTCAGCGCCCTTCCTCCCTAGCTCCACCCTGCTGGGCTGTGCTCCTCCCTTCCCGATCCTTACGCCTTGTTTATGCTCCTGCTGGCCCAACCTGAGTGCCCCTAGGTGGCAAAGTGGAAAGTATTCTACTTTGACCAAAGTCCACACACTTTTCCCAACTGGCCCTATCGTGGTCCACCCGACTAGCCCCAAAAGATAAGTGGCTCTTTCCACACGGGGCCACTGTCACCCCACCCTTTGAGGCTGCTCTCTTCCCCAGGCATTTTTGTCTCCCCTGGGCTTCCGTCTCACCTAGAGTCACTGGTCCATCAGCAGACATGACTCTGCCCAACCCTCAAAGAAACAACAAAAGCCAGAGGCTGGGACTTAGCTATAGGGACCACAAAGGCAGGCCCAGCTCTACAGAGCATCCCTGACCGCCTGGGCCCAGCCCCAGCCCTACCCAATCCTCGGGCAGGTCTGTCTCAGCTCGCAGTACCTTATGGCACTCCAAGGCACAGAGCTGCCGTCGTTTCTTGGGCTGAGTCTGGGTGATAACTGTCTCCCTTCAACTCCCAGCCCTAGGTAACAGGTAATTGCTGTTCCTTGCAATTATCGTTACTTCAGCATCCCCCGACTATATTCAGCGATAAATAACCCCAGACGTTTCCATTTTGCTGGCTGGACAGACCTGGTATCTGAAACAGCCTTCATCTCCCAGTTTCCTGGGGCAGCTCCAGAAACTGTCACTTCTATCTTACCCACTTCCACTTCCATCGAGGAACAAGCTTGGAAGTACATTCTTCTCTTTTTAAGGATTTATTTATGTATATGAGTACACTGTAGCTGTCTTCAGACACACCAAGAGGGTGTCAGATCTCATCATGGATGGTTGTGAGCCATCATGTGGTTGCTGGGATTTGAACTCAGGACCTTCAGGACCACGGAGCCATCTCGCCGGCCCCTGGAAGTACATTCTGTAAGATGTTAAGATCTCTGTACCAGGGAAGAGCGGGAGGCTCAAGAWCAGAGGTAGAGTGGTGCTTTGCCAGAGAAAAGCCAAGGCGCTGTGGCAGTCCTTGCAGACTGGGAAAACGAATATGCCGGGCGGTGGTGGCGCACGTCTTTAATCCCAGCACTTGGGAGGCAGAGGCAGGCAGATTTCTGAGTTCGAGGCCAGCCTGGTGTACAGAGCGGATTCCAGGACAGCAAGAGCTATACGGAGAAATCAAAAAGAAAAGAGAGCGCAGCATTTAGGGGTCAGCGGCTACATGCTGTGTGCTGGGAGGGAGGGGAGTGGATCAAGCTACAGCTGTGCCTTCAGAAGAGCAATCCCTCGAGTCTGCTCGCCCTCCCAGGGACAGGGCATGGGGCATGGTTAACACACACTGGTTGGAAGGACATCCCAGAGGCTTCTACTAGGCCATTTCTACTAGGTTGGTCCATACTCCATAAGCCACTAAGGGTGTTTAGAAATTATCGAGAACACCAACGTGCTGGATAGTTCTATATCAATGTGACACAAGCTAGAGTTATCTGGAAAAAGGGAATCTTCGTTGAGAAGATACCTCCATACCATCCCCCTGTTTAAAAAAAGACATTGTCTTAGTGATAGGAGAGGGCCCATTGTGGGTGGGGCCATCTCTGGGCTGGTGGTCCTGGATTCTATAAGAGAGCAGACTGAGCCAAGCCATGGAAGCAAGCCAGTAAGGAACATCCCTCCATGGCCTCCGCATCAGCTCCTGCCTCCAGGCTCCTGCCCTATTTGAGTTTCTATCCTGACTTCCTTTGATGGTGAACAGTTATGTGGAAGTGTCTCCAAGGTGCTTGCCTCTGGTCGTGGTGTTTCATTCCAGCAATGGTAACCCTGGCACAGTCAGTTACAAGTTCAGGAAAGACCCCCAGAAGGTGTTTGGTCCTTTTATACGCCCAGCACCTGATCACCAAAGCCAGCAGCGTCTTGGACCCTTGGAATTAGTACCAGCCCAGAGCCCATCAGCGTCAGCTGCCTCTCACCTATCCACGACCCAAAGAACTGGACTTCCCCTTAATCTTAATGGTCACCCTGGGAAGTGACTTCTGATACCCTGGAATATACAGAGACTTAGAGCCAATATATGACCACAGGACCCTGCCCCCCAAAACCGCAGCCTCTGACGAAGTGTTTCCCATGATGGATGAAAAGCTGGGTCTCATGCTGACCGTGTTAACTGAGCACTGTCGTGTATCTCACTACTACACAGCCGCCAAGCAGCCTGGCTTGCAACTCGCTATGTAGACTAGGCTGCCTAAAGCTCAGAGATCAACCTGTCTGCCGCACACGCGTGCGCGCGCGCCCCCCCAAGAACTGGGATTTCAGGCCAGTTTGGTCTTCAGAGAGAATTCCAGGATAGCCACGGCTACAAAATGAAATCAATACTAGAGAATTCCCTTCCTATTTAGCTCCACACGTACCGCCATGAGTACAGTGAGAAGGCAGCGGCCTACATAAAGCCCTTAGCAGGGATCAATCTTGCTTGCACCTTGATTTCAAACCTTCACAACTGTGGGAAATAAATTTTGCTAAGCACCCAGTTTGGGGCCTTTTTGTGTGTGGAAACTGCCCCCACCAGACCAGGATGTTCTCAATGGGATGCTAACGTTCTCAGGAATCCCCCAGGTCTAGGACCCCACACCAGGGGACCCAGTGCTTTCCTTCGCATTGCTTGGGATGAACCCAGGGCCTTACACATGCCAGGCACGTGTTCTACCACTGATACACATCCCCAGCCCCTCAGTACTACTATATAAAGCAGCCCCTGACACTCCCATTCTCACGTAATCCTTGGGAGCCTTAGAACCTAGCACTGGTCATGACCTCCCTGAATACCCAACCAAGACCAAATTCAGGGTCCTCAGTCTATAGAGTACCTCAGTGGCACCCGTGACTCTGAGTAAATGAACATGAGACATGCTCACCTCTGACACAGCACCGGGATCCACATGCCTGCTTTCAAAATGATCTACTTTCAAATGTTTCTTCCCAAAAATACTTTATTTATTAAACAATATATCCATAATCCATGATCCAAAAATACAGATATACATCTTTACATTATTTAATAAAAAGATTTACAATAGTATCTCTCCTTTACAAAGGGGACATAGGTAATAATTCCTTGAAAATAAAACGTGACATTCATGTTAAAGCTGGATCATCCCGATGGATGGAGTGTGGCGAAGAGCAATGACCACAGCACATTCTGAGGGAAAAGACACTTCTTAGGCCTCCCCTACTTTAAAGCTCCTCTCGGCATAGGCAGTGAAGAGCGATCAGCCTCGGTTCATAGAAAACAGGGTTTCAAAGCCCGAAACAAATGTTCTTCACTGTTTGATTTCAAACCCTGAACACCTCCCTAACCTCGCAGCCCCCTCCCAGGGCCAACCTTGGCACCGTGATCACATGGAGGAGCTGCTGTCTAGATGGTGTCATTGCCTGAAGCGTCCCCGCCAAGGCCTTCTGGGCACAGGTGAGGGACAGAGGCAAGATGCTGTATACGCAGGAGCAAGCAGGCGCCCACTTCCCCAGCCATCCACCAAACCTCACCCCGCAGGGCTCACCGCAGAGTGGAAGACACGGCCGGTGGCCTGCCTCCTACTGACCCCACCTGCTGGATAGGTGACCGGTCAGCGCTGCTTGGACCATCACACCACTAACATGTTCACAGATCTGGGGCTCAGTTTTTATTAATTCATCATGCTTCTTCTATAAGAAACTACTGATAATGTGCACAGAAAAGAAAGATGACTCCTCTCCTCTCAGCAAAACAGTCACGTACTTACATGGGGGAATTACACGGGGAGGACCCAGCCTTGGCTCAGGCAAAGCAGCAGCCATAGTGACCTGTGGGGGTCACCCTACCCACTGTTTATGAAGCAGGGAGAGCTCGAGAGCAGGGTCTGAAGAGGCAGGCATGAAAGAGCAGAGCGTCTGGTCCAACGACGGGGACACTAGGGCTTCAGGAACTGGGCTGAGTGTGCACGCGGCTTCTCTGCCCCGGAGGCAGAGCCGGGGCGGGACACCTTTCCTTGAGTTTCCTCCTTGCTCACACATAGTAACTAACAGTGGGAACGAGCCTTCCATCGGGTCCCAACAACGACCCAAAGATTTTCCTTTCCGCTTTCCCCCAACTTGTTGCCAGGGATGAAGCCTAGAGCATAGCTGTTGGAAGGCAGTTCTGTCCACCTACAGACGGCCAACGCGTCAACGACTTAGGCAAGTCTGTCTGCCACTGAGGTAAACCCCCAAACTCATGAATTCCGTTTTTTGCCAAGCTATATGCATCTTAGTTTCATGACACTGTCAAAAAGAAAAAGCAGATGATCATAGAAACTTACAAAATAAATAAAAGTCAGAAGCCAGTATGTAGGATGGCCCCAGGTAGAAGACCTCAGGGGAAGAGGCAGCGTGACCTCAGCAAGGCAGAAGCTGGAGTTCACTGGGCTTCTGACACCTCCACCAGTAAACACTTCTTCCTGACCGGCAAAGAGCTCGGCTGCCTCAGGCTGAGTCTCAAGGATTAACCCTGCTTCAAAGGCGTTACCAGGCAAGATCTGATTAAAAACTTCCTGTACTTACAGAAATTGTAAAAAGCCGTCTAGATACGCTGGCACACATCTGTAATCCCAGCACTGCCTGGCTCCAGCAGGGTGACTGCAGGCTCAAAGCTAGTCTTTTAGGTAATAAAGCCCCGCCTCCCAATAAATAAATAAATAATCTAAAATTTAAGATTAAAAGGAAGCACGAGGCCTGACCCCCAGCACTGAAGAAAGAGAACAAATGGTAAAAGAATAAAGAGAAGGCTGGGGGGTGGGGTGGCTCGATCTGCAGAAGGCTTGCCTAACACAGAACTCTAGGCTGGAGCTGGCGGCAGTGGAGCATGCCCCTTGTCCCAGCACTTGGAAGGCAAAGGCAGGAGAATCTCTCAGTTGGAGGTCAGTCTGCTCTGCAAAGTGGTGGTCCAGGACAGATAGGGCTACACAGAGAAACCCTGTCTTGAAAAACCAAACTAAAAAAAAAAAAGTTCTGGGTTTGGTCCCTAACACTGCAAACCCATACCTATCGGGGCACCCTGTGACCTCAGCATTTGGGAGGTGAAGGGAGATGAAAAGATCAACACTACTCTCAACTACTTTGTGAGTTCAATGCCTGCCTAGGATACATGAGATCTAGTCTTTAAAGGGGGGGAAATCCCTCATAACTTTTAAAGGCTAAGTTATGTCTATCTAATCTGACCCTGAGAGGGGTCCCCAAGAAGAAGGCCAGCCCCATTCCCAAAGCTCTCCCTAGCCTGGAGACAGGCTTGTGCAGTTACCCATCAACTGCAGCAAACCTGCCTGGTACCCAACCCACTGCCCAGGAAGGGTCAACACGGACCAGCTTATTCAGTAGCACAAACACAAGCCACTCCTGTCTCCCTCTTTCACTAGGACAGGCTAAGCAAGACATCCTGTCCAGTGCGAACATGACCATGATGACACGGAATGGGTCAGAGACAACGCCCTTCTGCTTTGTTTGTGGCCATCATAAGAAAACAATGTGCCTGTCATTATATAAAAAGCTGGCCTCTCCTTACATCAGACATTGCACAACCCAGCTCTGTCTTGCAGGTCTTTTTCTGAGGTGAGACCAAGAACCAGTTGGACTCTCTTAATTSTTCTCAGAGAGCCTGAGTTACTGGAGAACATGCCAGAGGAATTCTAAGTCAATGGTAGCTCTCAGGACCYTGTCACACTTAAGGAGCCACCACAGATGCCTCTCAACTGGCCCTGTGTCTACCTCCCCCCGACTATTTCAAGACAGTTCAACACTGGTTTTATGGACAGTGGTCAAACAAAGAGTACACTCTAGTTTCCTACCTTCATTCCAGGACTGCTATTGGCACACAAAATCACAGATCATGTCACATAATCATAGTCCCCTTGAATGTAAGCTGCTGGCCTAGCGGGATGCAACACAGCAGAGTTCTACAATCGGCTCACAGTAGACACTTCATAGACACACAGACCCATGACCTTCATGCTAGTACAATAATTTCATCTTCACAGTAAAAAAAATATAGGCGGGAATCCCCAGCGAGCTGGAAGCTCAGCCTGGCCGGCTGGCCGCTGCTGGGCAGTGCTGCTGCGGGAACTGACAGTCCGAGGCTAATGGAAGCTCAGTCTCCAGGGAGGGCTGAAAAGTCACAGGAAAAGGTGGTGCGCAAGACAGTGGAGGGCGCTTCCACCTGGGAAGAGCCCCACCCCCGGTCCCGTCCAGACACATCAGAGGGACCTTGGCCGAGAGCGCCTGGTCTCCAGTAAGGTCAGAGCACAGCATGGGGGCAGGGCCTGATAAGACTTTACTCACAGAGCAATGGCTGTGCCTCCATGCTGCCACAGACACTCCTGGAAACCACGGACACCCAAGGCTGACCCTCTAGTCACGAAGCAGTGGCAGTATAAGAGGTTAAATGTGTCCACCCTGCACCATGCACTTTGCCTACGGCCCAACTGGCACACATCACGGGTGGTGTGGCCATTCCCAGTGCTGGGAGGTTGCGGGATGGGGAGCCTGCTCCTAAAGTCACTGTGGCGAGTCCCTACGAGATTGTTCTGTGCAAATGGTGCAGTGGCTTCCTGTTTTAGGAAATATCCAAAATTACAACTGGCCACTGTATTATTAAATATCAGTCGAAATAAGGTAGTTTTAAAATGAAAGATAATATTGCAACATGAGTGAAGAAATATATTAGCTTGCTCTTCAGTCTGGCACAACAGCCTCTTCTTTATTTCTTCTTCCTCTTTTCCTGAACACATCGTGGACAGAACCTGTGAGGAGAAAGGCATCAGATCATCGACTCTCCTGGCGCACGGGACACCCAGGCGCACGTCCTGCACGTCCCAGGGTAGCTGGACTCATAAGAAGTGCTCTTCTAGCCGGGCGTGGTGGCGCACGCCTTTAATCCCAGCACTTGGGAGGCAGAGGCAGGCGGATTTCTGAGTTCGAGGCCAGCCTGGTCTACAGAATGAGTTCCAGGACAGCCAGGGCTACACAGAGAAACCCTGTCTCTTCTCTCTGGGGGAAGCAGACGAGAGCGACTGGCTCCAGCATATCTGAAGCTGACTAGCACTTGTCAGCGCAGCTCGGGGTCACTGATGAGGCTGGTCATAATATGCGGTGTCCACTATAGAGTTGACACCAATCAGATCGGTCCTACTTAAGACCACATGCGCAAATATGGGCCTGGTCAGCCAGTGGGCAACAGTTCCCAGCACTGCTGCACTGGGCCCCGGCGCCTGGGTGGGTCACACAGAGCTACGGTTCACGCATACACCAGAGACTAGAGTTTACCCACACTCAAGAACATAACATTCTCGTAAGTCCCCCACGTGAGAGACAACTCTAACCCACAGAACAGCGGACATCACGCCCCTCTGCACTAAGAAGCTCTGCGCACAGCCTGTAAGCCAGTGACTGTCAGTAAGAAGCTGTGTGTCCCTCTGAGAAAGCCCGCCACACTAGAAGCCCATCCCCCAGCTCTGTCTGGCTTTGGAGCAGCACATTAGGCAGCTGTCAGGCGTCCAGACTCTCGGAGGAGGCACCCCAACGGCTCTGCCAGTGCGGTCGGGCTCCCCCACCTGGAATCCACGAACAACTCACCAAACCTAACTTGACCTCAGAGTCGGTTCCCAGGCCTCACATGCTTGGTCCCTTCCCCTTCCTCAGGAGAGGAACCACCACAGCCCAGCCACACACCCGCTCTCACGGCCACTGCCACCGCAGCCCGGCCAATTCCCACAAGGCACAGGCGCCACCAAAGCACCTGCCATATGGTTCTTTCTTGTAACATAAGGTAAGAGGCCATGTGGAGTGGTTTGTAATCCCTACAAAGTGGGATCACACTCACAGCACACACATCATCAGGGCACTTGCAGCAGAGCATGCACTCTCCTTTCCCAGCTGACTCCCAGCTGGCCACAGGCTGATCTTCACACCCAGGTCACCCTGAGATGCTCCAAGTGAGCCTCTGAGGAGGGCCAGGTTCCTACTGCCTCACTTTAATATGCATCCATATTTAACTCGTCAACAAAACCAGGTTCACAGTCCTTGGGGACCTCTTGAACACAGCCTACTGCTGAACAGACGTAGGACAGGAACCAGAATGCACAGGCCTCCCATGTGTCAGGCGGAGACCCAAGGGAGCACGCTGCCGCCACAGCTACTTCCCACGTGCTTTACGGTTCTCATTTCCCTAGAGACAAAAGCCTTATCTCCTTGGCTTGATTTAAAGTCACCTCTCCCATCTGCAGCTGGAAGGGGACACAGGTGAGCAGCAGAGCACTGGCCTGGCGGACGGGAYGTACAGCAGGGGGGAGGGAGGGAGCCCCAGCGGCTCTTCTTCAGATCGCCAGTGTAAACAGCACACAAGCCCGGTGAGCTGGGAAGCGGCTCTCCCGCTCTAAGGGTACCACCACCACGGCCCCTCCCCTCCCCAGCCAGGACCGTGTTGCAGAAATACAGAGACACACAAGACCCAGAGCGCCAGACGCACTCGCCCAAGGCTGCAGTCACCCCGTACTAACCACTTTCCTTTGGGCTTTGTGGTGAGGTCCACGCAGGCAAAGTGAAACCACTCAATGGGACACTGCAAAGCAAGCAGAAAGCCTGTGTCACACCCGTGCATGCTGTATGGGCAGCGAACACGGAAAGGCCAGCACCCACCCCTCTCTACAACATCTGTCCCCTGGAAGAAGTATCCTTCACGGGCCACTCACATCCGGATTGTCACAGCCGATCATCTCCCCGTAGGACACCTGGTGGCACAAGCAGTATGTGGGCTCGTTCGGATCCACAGGCATGTCGAGCACATCAGAGGGATGCACAGAGAGGATATTGTCAGTAAACTCAGACCTGGCGGGAAGGGAAGCGTCTGATGACACAGGGCACCCGGAGGAAGGCAGGAAGCAGCATTCGCGGCCACCGGTGGACCAAAGGATGCTGGCAGGATTTTTCCAAGAAAGAATCTCCAATGGCTCTGAGCTAGCGATCATTTACACACTTACTTCCGATTTCATGTTAACTCCAAACAATACACTGGCAGCCCCTCTCGGCCTCCCCTGGGTTCCACGGATCTCAACCCACTAACCTCACTCAGCTCCCAGCAGGGTGACCAGAGCCAGCAAGGCACACACTGCCCTGCTCACTCCCCAATGCCTGCAGCTGCCCTGGGTCTCTGAACAGTGGCCTGGAGACTCCTACCCAGTCCAGCACCCCCCACTGTAGAGACTCCTACCCAGTCCAGCACCCCCCCACTGTAGAGACTCCTACCCAGTCCAGCACCCCCCCACTGTAGAGACTCCTACCCAGTCCAGC
>BDUI01010034.1:63753-65625 GCA_002335545.1 Apodemus speciosus | reverse complement strand
GGGGGGGGGAGGCAGTAGCTCTTTGTCCTGAGGATGGGAGAACACTCTGCAGACCCTGTCTGGGCTGGGACGGGCAGATTTGGTTGGGGCACGTGGTTGGTATGGGTGCTGTGGCTTCTCCAGTCCTCTCCCTTTCTGTTCAGCAGGAGGAGGGAGGGGAAGGAGGGCTCTGCACTCCCCACAGGCGCTCTCAGAGAAGTCAGTGGCCTCAGCATGAGCTTCCACCTGAGGGGATCCCAGCTGACCTGGGGTCAATTGGCAGAGAKTTGGGGAGCAACAGAGATCCATGGTCCAGAGACTCCAGCACCTCCGCCGTATTTCTTTATGTCTTGTTTGTTTTGTTTTGTTTTTACACAGGACAAACCCTAAGGAAAGCTGGYTTAACACCCACCCACCCCAACTGGRAATGAAGGAAACTCAGCCTTTGTGCCAGCTTGGAGGAGAAAGCCATTGGCCTGGAAATGGCTCCTYCCCTKGGGGTGGGAGGGGTGGGTGGGCAGGGCACCTGCAGGCAGAGCCAGGGTGGCTGTCACCCTGGGAGTCSTGCTGGCAGAGCCGCTGCTGTGATTGGAGAATGTGTGAGAATTCCTCAGGGATCCCCTGAACCACACTTTGGCAGGGAACCCAGGAAAAACTGGACTTCTCCCAAATGGTGGGTGAGGAAGGAAGCAGTCCCTGGCTGGGGACACTGGTGGCACCTGGGCTACCACAGAGGAGGTAATGGATGGGACAGAGTCCAGAGCCCCCGTAAATGCTCTGCTCTGTGGATGCAGCTCGCCATTGCAACCAGGGTCTCCTGGCTGGTTGGGTGGCCAGTGAGCCCGTCCCTTGCTGGCTGCTGTCTTGACAGTGTGAGCACGCATGAGCGTAYACACACACACACACACACACACACACACACTGTCTTCCTTCCAGGAGGCTCTGATTGACTGTGTACTTGCCTGCCTGTCCAAGCAGTCATTGGATCCCTTTTTCCATATTAACCAGCTGCTGTCATAGCCACTGCACGCCGCTCACATCTTCCCTCTGTGTCCTACAAGCRGGTTTCTGACAAGTCCATTTCCCTACCGAGGAGAGGTGAGGTRATGGGAGGGTCTGTCTGAAAACAGGAGCCCAGCAATTCTGAGCTCCAACTCCACCCCCTCCACCCYCAGCCAGGGCTGAACAGAGGCCACAGCCCGTGGAGGAGCTGGAGAAACCCAGGGTTCCTCAACACCAGATGTGCCTGCACACACATCAGCCATGTGGACCGGTGTGTGGTCGAGCCTCGTAAATCCAGGCATTCACAGAGGAAGGCTGCTCCAGAGCCCCAGGGGCCGGGCTGTAACTGAGCAGGTAGCTTACCCAGCTGGGGCTTGAACCCCCAGCACCAGATAAACTGGAGATGGTGCACACCTACCACTTGGAAGGCSGAGGCAGGGGGATTAGAAGCCTAAAGTCAAAAAATCATTCTTAGCTCTGCAATGTGTTTGAGGGTAGTTACATTTTGCTTCCCCTCCTCCTCCTCCWCCTCCTCTTCCTTTCCTCTGTCTCTTCTTCCTCCCCCTCCTCCTCTTCCTCCTCCTCCTTTCCTCTGTCTCTTCTTCCTCCCCCTCCTCTCCATCTCTGGGGATGTGTACACGGAGCCTGTCCCTGTGCCTCCAGTCCTCCAGTCCCACATGTTGGCTGACCCTGCAGTTTAGCTTCCTGGGCCTTGCCTCCTGGCTTCCTGTCAGTCTTGCATGGAGGCTGCTGGCTGGAGACGGGTGGGAGTGCGAAGAAGAAACGCCACGGAGCGCACCTCAATGGCTCGGGGTGTCCGCCAGCACTTGCTGATCCTAGCACTGGTTGGCTTCCACAGCTCCCCGGCCCCCAATTCCAGCTCTGGCCTGG
>BDUI01010034.1:43753-58753 GCA_002335545.1 Apodemus speciosus | reverse complement strand
ACAGCTCGTCCTGGTTYGGACTCACAGAAGAGGACGGTGGTTATCTAAGATGCCCCCAAAGCCGCCCTGTCTGTGTCTGCCCACGCTGCAGGGTGCATGCGTGATAATGCCCCTGGTGGCACTGGCTGACATCTAGGGCCTGTTTGGTGCGGGCTTCAGCCAGATGTGACACGTGGCTGCTGCAGTGGCCGGATATTGTGTCATGGAAGCTCATCCCGATGTCTGAAAAGGGGCCCAGCCCTGAGCTCCACAGGGACCTGGGTCTGTGAGTGCCACCCACCCACACACCGCCTCAGCACCAGCTCTGACCAGCAGACTCCTGTGTGGGCTGACTTACCCTCCTCCCCCAGTCCCCCCAGCTCCCCCATGCAGCCACCCAGCCCTGATCCACAGCTGCAGGGCTGCATGGGGCCAGCTGTGGCCGTGCACAGCTGCAGGTAGCAGCTCAGTCCGGGCAGATGTGGGGAAGGGAAGGACTAAGGGTGGCTGATGTGACAGGCTGAGCAGTTCGGCCGGCCTGGCACTTGTCTGCCTGCATCAGGCTGACTTCTGAGGCAACTCTGGCTCCCAGCCATGCAGTGCATAAAACCTGCACCAAGACTTGTCTCCTCCTTAAACATGAAAGTGCAGCTTTCCTGCCCCGTGGACTTCCTTAATCACTTATGAAAACGTGTCAGCTGTCGATGCCTCCTTGTTCTGGTGCCCTGGATTAGGGAGGCAGGGAGCCGCCTGGCCAGAGGGCTGAAGGGGAAGGCGAGGTCAGCCCTTCCCTGGAATTAATGCATCACTTCCAAAGACATCTTCTGTCTCTTCAGACACATCCATCATCTCTGAAAAAAAAATCTAAATACATACACTTAAAATTCAATCTCAAAAGAGGTCTGATACCCTCAACTCGACTCACGGTCAGAGCGGAAAGAACACACTACTCCACAGATATTCGGGCATGAAGCCTGCTCTCAATACCTTGTGCCCGGAACCAAAGTCATGTGCCACCCCCTAAAGTTTTATAGCGACAGCATTTGTGATAAACTTTCAGAAGTAGAAAGGGAACCCAGAAGCAAACTAGGGACTGAGACATTTCTAGAAGCATTTTAACCACTCAGGGAAATATCGAACAGGAAATCAGCAGGGGTGCCGTGTGAACTCGTGCTGAGGCTCCAGTGGCTAGCACCCAGCATCAATAGCCTGCGACGCTGAACCCAAGAGGGATGCATTTTATCAGATTGTTTAGGGTCCCGGCTTCCCGTGCGTGTTCTTTGGATGCCAAGGGAAATTGGCGATGCCGAGATGTTAATGCCAGCAGCGGATGTCTCGCTCAAACAAGCCACTCAGCAAATTGGAAATTAGCGCAAGATGGCTCCTCTCTTTGGTTGTCCCTCCCTGTCTCCTTATGCGAGTGCTGTGGGGTTCTGGTGGGGTCTGTGCTCTGAATCGGGTCTCCCTTAAATCATTTGTGAGCTCTGGAAATAGCAAGAGAAGAGAAAATCCAGGGTCACAGGTCACCAAAGACCGTGTCCCCTGGGGCACCATCCTCTCGCTCTGCTTGACCTAGATTGGGACATGGCTGCTCCCAACCCGGTGTCTGCTTCCAGCTCTGCAGGGGATATTGAGGACTCTTGAGAATGCAGCTCAGCAGTCCCTCGCAGGAGGCCTGCACGACGAGTTCTTACCAGCTCTCCGAGCACCCCACCTTTAAGGACCGGCCATTTTTCATTTTTATGCCTTCAGCTCAGACACATCTAGACATCCTGGTTTATTTTTTTAATATTTATTTATTGTTATATGTAAGTACACTATAGCTGCCTTCAGATACTCTGGAAGAGGGTATCAGATCTCGTTACAGATGGTTCAGGACCTTTAGAAGAACAGTCAGTGCTCTTACCCACTGAACCATCTCTCCAGCCTCCATCCTGGTTATTTTGAACTCTACCTCCCTCTAGCCACGGTCCTCTGACTCTTTAAGGGAAACATCCAGAAAATGAGGCAGTGTTTGAGTAGTCTCTCCTCCGTCAGCTCTCACGGGTATCTCCTGACCTTTCCATCCTCTCCCCTGTCCTGTGTCCTGGGGGTCTGCGTGACCTAAGACCAGCCGTTCCCTGGGAAGGTTTCCGGATCATAGCTCTGGCCCCTTGACACCTYCCCGTGTTCAGTGTCTGCCGTCCTGATTTAGTATCATCTGCAAATTTAATTAACTTGTCTTTGCCGCCTCATTCCAGACCCCTAATGAAGACGTTCTGGAAGTGTGTGGCAAACAATATTTCCAAGGTCACTAGGTTAAGAGCGTTAAGTGGCTAATAGTTCTGCCCATTATGGGGAGGAAGAGGCCATCAAGTGCCCACATGTGGTTTGAGCCGTTTCCTTGAGCTCCGTGGCTTCCTTTCACAGGCCCAAGCTAGGGTTTCAGCCGCTTGCCCTAGCCCCATGTATCCGTGACCGTTCCCATTTGGAAAATGAAGAGCATAGATTATCCTTTCCTATTTTTGTCCAGTCTCTAGCAGATAAAGCAGCCACTAATTGAGCATTTGTGGGGAGAGGTGAGGTACACGGCAAAGACAAAGTAGCCATTATTGGGCTTGTTATCCGGCCTTTTCTCCATTTCTAATGTAGAAACCACAACGGAAAAACAGCGAACCAGCCACCCCTACTGCCGCCACACCTGTCCACCCGGCATCCAGAGGCAGGAGGATCACTTGAAAGTATGAGGTTAGGCTTGGTGTGTAGAGATGCCCGAGAACTGGCGGGAGGGAAAGTCACTTAGTCCAGCCGCTTGCATGACCCCCAGCCCCCACTGTTGGTGGACTTCCTCCTTCCTGTACCTGGCCTCCCCTGTCAAACTGCAGCTGCTGTGCTAAAGTTCGGCAGACACCGGAATCAGCTGAGCTCCAGGGACGCTCCTGGAAGGTGGTTCCAGTTTTGCAGCTCCCTCTTTCTCTACCCCTCCCTGAGGGGAGTCCCAACCCAGCTCTCTCTCAGACAGACACCTCGGGCCAGGCTTCTCAGGAGGAGCCCCAGCAGTGGCCATAACTCTCTCCGGGGTCCCCTGGAAAGGCCTGAAGCACTGTCTCTGTTCTCCCAACTCACGGTCTACCTCAGCAGGCCTGGGACGGCGGCACGCTGGGACGGCGGCACGCTGGGACAGCGGCATGCTGCGGCGGCACGCTGGGACGGCGGCACGCTGGGACAGCGGCATGCTGCGACGGCTCACTGAGACAGCTCCCCAGGACAGGTGTCTCGGACAGCTGAAAGAACAGTCACTCAGTCTCCAGGGGCATGTGCCCCACCGCAGACAGCCGTGTGTTTACTCGCCGATGCAGGGAGGCAGAAGGGCACTGGCTAAAATGCAGGCTAAGACGACTGCCCCAGACCTGCGTCCTGGCCCTGCCAGGTCCATGGCTGAGTGGGGTGCGGCCAGCTGATTCATCTCCGTTTTCCCACATGGAACACGTGGGCTGATGGTTAGCGCTCTCATACACAGTCAGCCAAGTACAATGAGATGTCAGGGAGTGATCTGTGAGGCCTGGTTAGTGTTTGTCACTTGCTGCAGATGCTGCTGAGGTCACACAGGCAAGCATTTTCTATGATGGTTATAAACTATCTGTAACTCCAGTTCCAGGGGATCTGACACTGTTTTTGACCTCTGAGGGCACCAGCCATGTGTACACAGGGGCAGGCCAAGCACTCATGTACATAAAATGAATAGCAGGARGAGGAGGAAGAGACAGCGGCCATTAAAGTAGTCCATGAAGTGGCCGCCATATTACCCGATTCTGATGTGTAGGTGTTTGACATGTCTGCCTTGAGTCTCACTGCCCCAGGCTCAAGAGGGGCTCCAAAGACAAGGTCTGTTCACCTTCTCAGGCTGAAGGGGGCACCAGGAGCCTCCATGTGCCCCATGGGCTTCCATGGAAGGATGCTGTGGCCCTCCCTCTCCAGACCTGCATTGGTCACCTGTCAGTTGCTGTGACAAACGCCACAACCCAAAACAACTTCTGGAGAAGAAGAGTTTATTTTGCTAATGGACTCCAGAGGAGCGAGTCTGAAATGGAGAGGCACAACAGTGAGAAGCAGGCATGGTGCCGGGAGCAATACAAAGAGATGGCATCTCTAGCCCCAAGACAAAGCAGCATGGACCAAAATCAGAGAGAGGCCGTGAGCTCTCAGAGCCCGCCCCCAGATGCTGGTCCTCCTAAGGCCACGCCTCCTAAACCTCCCCAAACAGTGCCACCAATAGAGACCAAAGGACGTGAGGGACTGCAGTGCCCAACCCAGAACCTGGCACCTGCTATTTATCTATTTTCTTTCTTTTTTTTTTTTTTCTTGGCGATAGTGAAAATTAAACCTCAGGCCTAATAGGTGCTGATTGAGAGCTCAGTCTCCACTCACCCTCATGCCGGGCTTTTGGGGTACAGTGGACGTCTCAGGTAGTTTAGGCTGACTGCACACTTCCTATGTAGCTAGAGCTGACCTTGAACTCCCAAAGATCTCCTTGCCTCTCCCTTCCCTGTGCTGATGTTACAAGCATACTCACCATGCACGGCTGGCTTTTTTGTTGTTGTTTTTTAAACAGGGTCTCACTTAGTTTACCCAGGCTGGCCTTGAACTCAAAATCCCCCTGCCTCAATTGAAATTGAGGTGTGAACCAGCATACCTGGCTTATGCTCTTATAAGATGGCATGTGCTTTCGGTTTCTGTGTCCATAAGTAAGGCTCCACTGCGGCATGGCCACAACTGCCAACCCCGGCGCTTCTAGCACTGACTCTTCAGGCAACTGTAAGAGCCTGTGAGCTTTCGCTCATGTTCCCAGCACTTGGAAGGCTGACGCAGGAGGGTTAACTATGGGGCTAGGCATTTCCAGAACTTTCCCCAGTGACAAGTTCATGAGCAGAGTGGGCCCCACACGGGTAGTGAGCTCTAGACCACTGAACATTCAGTGTGTCATCCTTGTCTACATAGCGCATCCAAAGCTAGCCTGGGCTACATGGCAAGACCCTGCCTCCAAGTAGACAAACAAAAACTGAATGGACGCTATGAACGGCCACAGCACTCCCAATCCGGCGACAGTGTCCCCGAATGCCACGGCCAGCACAGTGCCAATCCTAAATAGGCGAGAAGGAGTTCCTGTTCATTGGAACCCAATTGCCAGGTTGGTTCCAACTTTGAGAGTCTGACACCAGGCGGTTTATTTCAGGCATATTTAAGCACAACACAAGTTGGGAACCGTTTCCTGGTGATAATTAACTCAACCCCAAATGCACAACGAAGCTTAAGGCATGACTGTGCTGAAAATCTTGTAGAGTACGAGTGACATCGTCCATAAAGACGGCTTCTGTAGGTTAACCGGGAAAGCAGGCCTTCGGTGAACAGCTCATGATCAGGGTCTGGGGAAGCAGTGTGGCCTAGCTGGACAGACAGCTCGGAGGTTAACCACATCCGTCCCGGCCTCTGGGTGGGAAACAGGTCATGCATCTCTCTCTGAAGGAACAACGCTGTGTGTCTAACATCCCTGCTTCCCCTGGTGTTGTCTGTGAGCACAGGACCTCCGTGCTGTCTGCAAACACCAAGTCTAGATCCTCCGCTCAGGCCCTAAGAGCCCCATACTCAAGGTCTGCTGGGACACTTCCATCCCAGGCTGCTTCCTGGACCTGTGTGTGCTCCCTCTGACCCCAGAAGCCCCACCTCACCCCACCTTCCAGCCTAGCCACTTCCAGCCTTAACCCTTGAATGAAGAGGAAGTCTTGTGGTGGGATTATTTTTTTTTTAAAGATTCATGCATTTATTATATCTAAATACACTGTAGCTGTCTTCAGGCACCTGAGAGAAGAGGGCACCAGATCCCATTATAGATGGTTGTGAGCCACCATGTGGTTGTTGGGATTTGAACTCAGGACCTTCGGAAGAGCAGTCAATGCTTTTAACTGCTGAGCCATCTCTCCAGCCCTTGTGGTGGGATTATTAATTGTGCCTCAGTTTCCCATCCTTTAGATGGAGGGGAGCTCAGCCTGTGGGGTGGCTGACTTTTCTTGAAACTCACCTGTGATGCATGTTATAGAAATGGCGCCAGGCATCTGCACCCAGTGGGTGTGACTCCAGTCACAGTTACAGTGCCACCCATTTCCTGGGCAGACAGACAGGTGTGGGGTTGCCCCATTTAGATGACAAACCTCTAGCCCTTTTGTGCCTTGGCCTCCTGGCTGCATCGGGAACCCTGTTGTTGATGGAGATGCTGCCGCGTGCACCTGAACTCTTTCTCTCTCTTGAGGGGCTTCTGGGGAGACTGAGAAGTTATCTTTCCAGTGCAGCACTTGACAGGCAGAAGATGAGATGGCTGAGGCGCTGGCCTGAGGAAACTCAGCAGGGTTCTGCAAGGACAGACAGGAAAGGCTGTCACGGAGATGGCTTTGTGCTGTTTGTTGGTCTCCTGTTTCGTTTCTCTCCAGCGTGTGTATCTGTGTGTGCATATGTGCTCCTATGGTACATAACTATGTGTGGGTGCGCATGCACGAATATGGGCATGTATGCAGAGGTCAGAGGTCAACCCTAGGTGTTTCCCAGGGGCTGTTCTTATTTGACACGGGGTCTCTCACAGGCCCAGAGCATGCAGATTAGACTAGAACAGCTGGCTAGCAAGCCTCAGGGTGCCCCTGACTCTGCCTCCCTGATGCTGGGATTACAAGTTACCACGCCCGCTTTTTAATGTAGGTTCACATGTTCATGTCTTTCTTTTCTGTTTGTTTTTCTTTTTTACTTTTGAGACAGGGTCTGTGTAGACTTGGATGGTATAGACTTTGAGACCATGTAGCTATCTTGGAGCTTACAATGTAGACCAGAAGCCGGGCAGTGGTGGCGCACGCCTTTAATCCCAGCACTTGGGGGGCAGAGGCAGGCGAATTTCTGAGTTCGAGGCCAGCCTGGTCTACAAAGTGAGTTCCAGGACAGTCGGAACTACACAGAGAAACCCTGTCTCAAAAAACCAAAACCAAACCAAAACAAAACAAAAAACAATGTAGACCAGGCTGGGTTCAAACTCAGAGAGATCCYCCTGCCTCTGCCTCCAAGTGCTAGGATTAAAGGCCTGTGCCTCCACCATCACCACCCAGCTTCCTCCTCCTCCTCCTCTTCAAGCTGCCAGGTTGGTTCCAACTTTGAGAGTCTGACAGCAGGCGGTTTATTTCAGGCATGTTTAAGCACAACACAAGCAGTCTCGAGTAGCCCGGGCCCACCATGCAGTAAGCTCCTGATGCCCTGCCTCTAACGAGCACTGGAGTTACAGTCCTGGCTACCATACTGAACTGTGATACTGAGTTTCCAGTGGACAGGCGATGGCTGAGCCGGGCCTCACACACAGAAGAGCCGGCTCCACAGGGAAGAAGATGGACACAAGGACCCAGCAGGCCAGTGGCTAGCACAAGTCACCAAAGTGCCCTCCAGGCTGCGTAGGGCCTGCTCAGGTGACTATGGGGAAGGTGGGGGCAGGGCAGTGGGCCTACACCCCATTCCCCCATTTCCCTCCTCCCTCCAGCAGCTCCAGGGGCTAGGGGGAATGAGCCCTGAGCTCTCTGGGTGAGTTGTCCCATCCTGCCCTTGTGCCATCTGATCTTTTTGTTATTGTTTCTGTTTTTGTTTTTGTTTTTCTGAGACAGGGTTTCTCTGTGTAGCCCTGTAGACCAGGCTGGCCTCAAACTCTGAAATCTGCCCACCTCTGCCTCCCAAGTGCTGGGATTACAGGCGTGTGCCACCGCCGCCCGGCTTGCCATCTGATCTTAAACTGGGCYTCAGACCTGGTCTCCAGGTGCCTCTCAGAGCCCTCGAAGGCTCAGGGTTCATAAGCAACCAAGGGAAGCTGGAGACGTAGGGAGCAGCTTTGTCCAATCAGAGGCTGTTTGGGTGTGGGCTGGCAGGGGACCCAGCAGGGGTTAGCAGGCACATAGCCCCGCTTACCAAGGTGGCTTTGCTCTGGGCTTATGAATAATCTGGTCCCAGGGGGACCCCACAGAGAGTCTCAGCCAGCCAGGCACTGGTCCTGGAGGGGAGGGACCTACTCCTCAGAGCAGAACTGGAGTCCCCAGGGATGAAAGAGGGCAGTCGGCCTGATCACAGCACTAAGCCCCACTTCCTGCTCGGCTCGCTAAAGCACAGACAAACGGAGGCTGCCAGTTGGATCAACAGCAATTGGATTTTGTCTTTTTTTATTCAAAGTTTTTATCGATTCCTATGGAGTGCATTAAATGTGAACAGCGGACTGAGAAGGCACTGAGCACCTCTGTGGGGGGAATGGGACACGTCAGTCTCAGCGGAGGCGGACCGCGTGGCCCAGGGGCCCTGCCCACGAAGGTGCCCTCTGACTGCCTGGGAATTAAATGCAGCTGAAGTGGAAACTTAGGCCGGACTTGCTCTCTGGTGCCCACAGTTTGAACGAAATGCAGAGAAAGTGGGTGAGGAAGGCAAGCGGGGGAGGGGAGCACACAGAAGGCAGGCTGTGTGGTGGAGGCTGAAGAGACAGGCCCTGGCAGAAAGGCGGGCCAGGGAGGTGCTCTCWTTAGGCTGGGCTGGATGTGGACAAGCTTGCAGGCCATCTTTTGCCACAGACTCCATGCCAAGCCCTGGACCTGACGTTCTTCCAGGGCCACAGAGGCTGTCTTTCCCCTCCCCCCTCCAGAAGTCTCACCCCTGTGCTCAGAAGTCCCTGAGGCAGGTGTCACCTTGACTACATCAGGTAACCTCACCCCACCCCACTTCTTCCTCCACAGACAGAGATGCCAGTGGTCGTGGGCAAGCACCAGGTCTCAGAAGACCAGGGCTCCAGCCCTGCTGTTTCTGAAGGAGCCAGCCCAGAGAAGCCAAGCCCTGGCTCAGAATAGCACAGCTAGAAGCCGGGCTTGCCCCAAAGTGAAGTGCAGCCGTAACCTTCTGTCAATGTTCCCCTTCAAGATTCCAGGATGGTGTCCCCACGAGGCTGTGGTCCTCTTGCTGTTCCTCTTACTAGTGGTGTATTATAGCATAGCAGCTGACATGCTGATCTCCCACTGAAGCCTTCATTCCCATCTTTATGCACAGTGAACTCCAGAGAATGCAGGTAAGATGCATGCATGCGTGCGTGCGCATGCACGTACCCACACACCCACGCGCCCCTGCCCTCCCGCATGCACGTACCCACACACCTATGCTCGCACACACCCACGCACGTACACACGCAATCCCCGAGGAATGCTGGTATCTCTGAAGCCCGGGCCTCTTTGGTAAGCCCCTTTGCAGTTCCAGGAACAAGAGCACCTAGACTGCAGTGATCCTTCTGTCCCCTTCACCGGTATCACTTGGCGCTGTGTGCAGCTCACCCCTCACATTGCTTCAGAGGGAGACGTATTTCCCAGGCTTCTCTGCCGCACCAAGGACCGCCCTGAGCCTACGCCTGTAGAKCTGTCCAAGGAGCAGACAGGTGTCCCACACAACAGGATGAAAAACTAACATTTTCAGACAAAAGAAAGGTATCAAGCGGACTCATCCCACCACTCAGGCAGTAGAGGCAGGGAGATTGGGAGTCCAAGGTCAGCCTTGGCTATTTATTGAGTTTGAGACTAAACCACACGAGACCCTGTCTCCAGAATCCCCCTGTGGCAAAACCACAGGAGATCTCTGCCTCTAAGTGACCCTGACACTAGGCATTGGGGTTCAGGGGTAGAACCCCCCCCCCCCCGGCTGCCATGAAAGGTGGAGCCTGGGTCCTTGGGAGATTAGAGGACCAGGATGCTGGGAGTCAGAGCCTGGGTGAACTACACAGCCTTCCTTCCTTAGAGAGTCCACACAGAGCAAGGCCCAACGGAACCCCAGGGGGTGTGGCTAAGGAAAAGTGAGGCAGACATCCCTCGGACACTTGACTTCACACTTAAAGGGGCATCTGGAGGCTGAACAGACATTTGGGTTCCTTGAATCCACAGAGACTGAAATGGGGTTTTCCTGCCCCGCCCAGCCGACAGCTGAGAAGTTGCCAGGGGCCTGGCAGCTTTCTCTACCCCAGCCTGTCCCCGCATGCACCCCTCCCTGTATGGGACAGGCCACACTGAATCCAGATGACACTCCGGGACAGGCTGTCTGTGCATGGTTCCCCGACACTGACTGAAGATCACCAGGTTGTTCTAGTGTCTGCGCGGCAGGCCACAGGACCACCCCAAGCATCATCAGAGATGCTGACGGGTATTTCTGACTGGAGGGCTGGCATGTCGCAGGCTGGGCGGAGCTAGATTCAAAAAGTATGACTCATGGGAGAACCAGCTCCCCAACGCATCCTGAAATGGTCTCCATTAATGTGCACACACACCCCAAACAGGCTATGTTACTGCGCACACCTCCCAAACAGGCTGTATTAATGTGCACAGTGGTTTTCCTTTTAATTGCTGGAAGCCGAGATTTTTATGAAGAAACTGCCTATTCCTTTGCCTGTAACTCATCTCCCTGTCTCACCTCTAATAAATCACTTCCCAGGGACTGGGAGTTCCTGGCCACCCCGTGGCGCCCTCTCAGGCTAGGCTGCTGCCACCTTCTTTATGGGCTCTCTGCTAAGACGCATTCGCGCACTTGAATATGCATGAAGGGCGGCCATTACTCTTGGCGGCTTAAGTTAATTAACAGTAACTGGGTGCTGGGTTTTAAAGCACCAAGAAGCGCTGCCTTGGAAGTGGCTTGTGGGTGCACAGCCCCAAGCCTGTCTTCAAGCCGCTGAGAGGCTTCAAGGCAGCCGAGGCACCATGCAGGAGACATGTAAAAGTAAAGGCTCTTTGGAGTCTTGGGAGTTTGGGTCAGGTGTCAGAGACAGGTGAGGGTGGTCGGGATGGCTGAAGAAGGCACGGTATCGGTTATCGGTTATCCGTGTGATTCACTGCTGTGGGAAAGAGAATGGAATGGAGGCAAGGCCCAGAAGCCAGTGAGCCTCCAGCAGGAGACCAAGGAGGCGGGACTTCCAGGCCTCTGGGAGCTCACCCCCAAAGAAACCCGAATCACCAACACCAACGTGAGCAGACCGTAGGGGCCATGGAAAGACACAGTGGTGAAAGTTTTGGAATTTTGATTTCTTTTAAAAACACAGAAATATTACAAGAATGTTTAAACCCCAGGTAGGGATCTGGGGCTGCTTCAGACTGTCTGCAGCAGCTGACTATGATTTGCCTCGTGCTCTAGCAGAGGCTTAGTTTTGCCAGCTGTGGATAGTTTCTGTGATTGTGTGACATTTGGAATTCTGGGAAGTTTTCAGAGGGTAAATGAATGCTAGGTCCCCCCAGAGGAGAGGTAGGTGGTTGTTGGGTGTTGAGGGTGGTTGGTTGGGATTTGCTAGTAGCCATGGTCAAAGAAAAAAGGAAAGAAATTAGATTCAGGGCTCGCTCTCTTCCTCTCCCCCCTCCCCCTCTTTCTCCCCACCTCCCCATCTCTCCTCTCCTTTCTCACCTGTCTAGGCACAGGGGGTGAAACAGAGGGATAAAGGGTGGGAAAATGAAGAGCCCACAAAGTAGCAAAGAGCGCTACAGTGTTTCCTCAGCCTGGCAAGGATGCTGGAGGTGGGATGTTCTAGGGATTCCAGGACAGTAACCAGGGCGTGTAGGCATGAGCCCTGTCACAGGACAGAAAGATGGACCCAGCAATGAGACAAAGTCATGCAGGCATCTGAGAATGACGGACAGTGACCAGAGTACTCGGGACACTGGGTGCAGGGGAGGCTGAGAGTGCTTCTCAGAGGAGGTATCTGCTCTGAACCCAGATGGAGAGCTGGAGTCCCCAGTGGGGGTGCTGAGGAGGCAGGAGATGTATCCCGGGGAGGGAGACAGAGAGATAGCAGTCTCTCCATCTSTCCTGGACAGGAACAGAGTAGGGCCTGCAGACCCGGGCCTGGTCCTGTGGCATTGGGAGCTGCTGGCTGCAGGCAGACTCCTTCATTCAGGGGTTGGATGGGTGAGCCCCTCCAGGCTCGGCGGAGAGAGGGAAGGAACAGACAACATCCCTCATCCCTGGGAAGAGCAGAGGAGGACTAGAGGAAACAGCTCAGACGGGTGAGTGAGTTTGATATTGTGGCACACAGCCACAGGCCGGGGGTGGGGGCCGAGGCTGGCGGGGGMGGGGGAGGGGACAACCTCCTGAGTAGGTTTTATTAAACACAAGACCCAAAGAGAAGAAAGTCAAGGATGTCTTGAGGGAAAGGCATCTAGGCAGAGGAAAGGTCAGTCGTGCAAAGGTCCTGGGGCAGAAGAGAGCCTGGTGCATTCATGAATAGTGAGAGAAAGGCCAGTGCTGAGAGAGAAGGGCAAGAGTGGGGTCAGGAGAGACCGGCTGCATCGTTTGGACATGGGGTTCACTCTGCGCAGGCAGGAGACTTTGGGGGTTTTGATCAAAGAGGAACATGGTCTAGTTTTCATTTTAAAGGGGGTATGCCCAACTGCTGTATTTGAGAACAAGCCGTGGGGGTGTGGAGACTGGAGAATGACAGATTGCAGAGAGGTTGGGGGCTGGGACCCAGAGTGGCCTGAGATGGAACCCCACAGGATTTTCTGTCTGATACAGAATCTGAGGAAAGAGAACCACAGAAATGGACTGAGGAGCAGAGGGGCTGGTACTTGGGTGTGGTCTTAGCGGGAGCAGCCAGTGGTGAAACACTGTAACCAAGCAACGTGGGGCGGAAAGGTTTTGGCTTACACTTCCACACTGCTGTTCATCATCCAAGCCGAGGAGGCACCTGGAGGCAGGAGCGGATGCAGAGGCCGCGGAGGGTGCTGCTSCTCACTGGCTTGCTCCTCRCGGCTTGCTCAGCCTGCTCTCTCAGAGAACCCAGTACCACCCGCAGGGATGGCACCGCCCACAGTGGGCGGGGCCTCCCCATCAATCACTAATTAAGAAACCGCCCAACAGGCTTGCCTGCAGCCTGATTTTTATGGAGACATTTTCTTAATTGACCTTCTCTGACAACTCTTATGTCAAGTTGACATAAAATTAGCCAGTACATTGGCACCCAGTTAGAGAGCCACCCAATCAGGAAAACAGTCTTAGGAGAGAGGCAGGGGAGGGGGAAAGGTGCGGGGGTGGGGTGGGGGGAGGCAACAGTAAGAATGTGGGTGACACTGGAAGAAATGGATGTGGGTTTGAAATCAGGTCTAGGAGAAGCCCTGTCGGGCCTCGGCTGTGCGGTCCCACCAGGAGCCTGGGTGTGACGTCGGGGAGAAGGGGGCTTGCTGAACTCACACTGCAGTCACAGGAGGAGGCGGCCAGCTTCTGGATGTCACTGTTCGCTCAAGCCTGTGGCTGACATCTCACTCAGCGTGAGACCCTCCCCCGGGGGCTCTGGAAGAGGGCACTGAGAGTGAGTTCTACCCTCGGAGCCAGGGTGCCCAGGGGACAGGAGGACAYGGGCACATCCTTCCCGGGGATACTCAGGGACACATCGCATCTCCCCAGGGGTCCATGCATGACTGGAGGTCCTGTAGGCAGGGGTGAGGTCAGCCTCCCCTTACACTGGAGCCTCCCCTCACCCCCTCCCGCTCCCCTTCCTGGGGTCACTTGGGACGAGCCTGGTCCTCAGGGAGGTTCCAGTGTTGGCAGAATCATGGAGTGATTCTGTTCCCCATGAGAACTCAGGTGGGTTCGCGCCCACTGCCCATATGCCCCCTTCAGCCCTGGCCTCCCCAGCAGGACTCAGCCCTGTGCAAAGTGGGGAAGGCTCCAGAATTCCGGGGGGGGGGCGGAGCGAGTGACTCACGCCGGTGTTCCCTCCCGCCACCTGTAGGGCGCCTGGGGGTTCGCACCCCTCCGCCTCACTCACAGGCTAAAGGCTTATTTCACAGCTGACTGCTCCGGCGCAAATGGGAGTGCAATGACCGCCAGGCAGCTGGAAAAGTACCAGGCCGCCCTGAGGGCTGCCGGGGAGGCCATCGCCGGACCCCTTTGGTAAGCACGAGAGGGTGGTGTCTCTGTGGCTTAAACCAGGCAGACCCCCATGCACCCAGCCATTACAATTCCAGGARGCACCCAGCAGGGGTTGAGGGTGGCAGGTTTTGTTTTGGCTACGAGCTTGAGAGTGGGGTGTCTCCTCCCAGTGCAGAGGAGAATGCTCTGCCATACGCTGGTGGCCACCTTGCCCCAAGCTCCCAGCCTGGGCCCCTTCCAGGTGCCCTTCTGACCCACCAGAGCTACCCTCCCGCAGATAATGTCAACTTTCTCGGGTACCAGAGACTGCGGGAGGAAAGTGCAAACACTAACAGTTTCCCCGGCTTCGGATTGATTTCTTTTTCCCTGTTCATTTTGGAAATTGAAATCTTGCATCCTTTCGGCCTTGCCTGGTTCAAGGTCTGCTCAGGTTAGTTTTGCAAAGCTGGATCTTGTCTGACAAACCACTACTAATTATTTCTCCTGGTCCCTGGGAGGAGAGGAGAGACGGGAGGAAGGGTTGGAGCGATGCTCTGTGGTTAAACGACTTGCCCCAGGCTACAGAGGGCTGCCAGGCACTGCGGGAGCCTCCCACCTCTCTGCCCTCCTCCCTGGACCCGGGGTCACAGGGAGAAGGCCGGTTCCTAAGCAGGGACTCGCCCCTGCAAGCCCTGCGATGGCCCTGCAGAGAGCGGGTGGGGCACCTGCTCACTTCAGCGAGGCTCACCTCAGTGTGAAACACAGTCCCTTTGGGAGGGAGCACACCCTCCCTCTCCAGCAAACCAAGCGCCCAATCCCAGGAGGTGCCTCTTTCATTTAATGGCCTAATTTCCAAAGGGCAAACTGGGGCTGAGGGAAAGTGCAGGGTAGGGGAGTAACCCTCTGACGGAGCTCACAGATGGAAGGTGTGCTGTCACCCCACCCCTGCGCTGTCTGAAGAGGAAGCTAAGGGTGCTTTGGAAAGTCAGTTGTGTTGGATGGTGTTTTGCTGGGGCAAACTTGTGAAAGAACATTTCGTTAAAGTGGACGCAGGTGTGAAAGGCTAAGGCTGACTCGCGAAGGAACTTCTCCCTGAAGCAGACACAGGAGAGAGGATGTTCT
>BDUI01010034.1:31324-42718 GCA_002335545.1 Apodemus speciosus | reverse complement strand
AAAAAAAAAAAAAAAAGTTTGAATAAATTAGTTGTCATTGTCACCTTGTGACAGTTTCCAGCATCTGCAGAAAAAAACCACATGGCCAACCGACTTATTTCTGCCTCCTAAGCACAAATGGATGGGAAATTTCATTCTAGCATTATATTACAAATGTTCATTTATTTATTTATAAACTGGAGCTGTGGGGGCAGTGCTGATGCTAAGGGTCTGTTCCCCGATTGGTTCTTGATCTGTCAGTAAAGAAAGCCCGGGTAGAAGGGATGGGCGGGACTTCAGGGTCGTGGAGGCAAGCCGAGGGGAGCAAAGGAGGGGACAGAGTTTCGCCACTTCTGCTGAGAAGGGTTGAGGAGCCATGTGAGATCTCAAAACGGAGGCTGCTCCCACAGGTGGGCGGTCGGGCGTTTAGCAGGGGCTAGATGGGACCAGCCACTAAAGTTTAGGGCGGGGGGAGGTGCGGGGCTGAGACGAATGATAAGGGCACCATTTTTTTTCCCAGGCGGGAGATAGTAGTGCCCAGCAATTGTGCCAAGAAGGCAAGTTGAAAGTGAACACTGTGTGTGCACGTTTTATCCATGGACTCAAGGGCAGCTGGGCGGGGAGCTGGTAGCGCACCGACCGCGGAGCAGAGCTTAGTGGGGCAGCAGAAAGCTACAAGCAACTTGGAGCCCCTTAGGAATCCCAGCGCTCACCAGCATAGGTTCCTAGCAGTTGGCCACTGTGCCCAATCCGTGTTGCTCCCTGCCTTTCTGCTGGCAGAGCTGGCTTTGGAGAGGGGCCACCAATACAAGAACCCCCACCCTACCTCCCTTGTTAGGGACGTTGAGTTCCTTGGGTGCTTCTATGGAAAGAGAGCCTGCCCTGCCAGATGACCCCACACATCCCCAAAACACACACCACATGCCTCAGAGCAGCTGTGAGTGACTGGGGACTGATGGCTCAGTGGTTAAGAGCACTGACTGCTTTTCCAGAGGTCCTGAGTTCAATTCTCAGCAACGACATGGCGGCTCACAACCATCTGTAATTGGATCCAATGCCCTCTTCTGGTGTGTCTGAAGAGCAACAGTGTACTCATATAAATGAAATAAATATTTTTAAAAAAGGATCTGACCTCTAGGTGAGGAGGCTTGCACCCAGAGCCTGCCTCCCCATCCCAGCTCCTTCGGTGGTCACTGGTATCTGCCACATGCTTCCAAACGCTGAAGAAGAAGAGGCGCTGGCCTTCTTCTAGGGAAGAAACATCATTTCCTATAGTTTCCCTCCCCTTCCTCCCTATGGTGAGACCACGTCCCCTGTGCCCYGACGGGAGCTTCCATCCCCTGGGTATTAGGCGGGGAAGTGGGACCCTGTAGAGTTTTGTCCTAAGCTCCTGGGGTCTGGAGAGCAGACTGGCTCTGGGAAGGGACCACAGTTCCCTGGGTGGCTTTGCCACATGAAGTCTTTTTACAATTCTCTTATTAGTGTTTTTCAAGCTGGGATTTGGTTGGTGGAGTACGGCCCCTGGGGGATGCTGCTGCCTCTGCAGAAAAGCAGGTTTGTTCAGAGCGAGCAGGCAGCCAGGGACTGCTGTCCCCACCCACAACCAGTCCTGAGAGTTCTCCATAATGGGCCCTACTGGGGACTCGAGGCCGCCGAGGCCACCGGCACCTGTCCGCACGGTGCCCCACGTGGGTGAAGCCTGTCAGCTTCGGTTTCCCAGCCCCTTCTGATGCTCTTTTGTTGTTCACGGTCTGATCAAATGAGTGGGGCTTTGTTTTGTGAACAGTCTCCTCCAGTGTCTTGGGCTGTGGACTTGATTGCCTGTGGTATGCTCACAGACCCTGGAAGTAATGAAATTTGGGGGAAGGGTGAGAAGGATCCAAGATGAACGGAGATGAAGTGATCGTGTTTTTTCAGAGAACAAGAAAAGTGAGACAGAGTTCTGGTTAGAAAAGAAAAGGAAAGGAAAGGAAAAGAAAAGAAAAGAAAAGCAAGGCCTTTAGTATTGGGACTGGAGAGATGGTTCATCAGTAAAAAACCTGCATTGCCCTCAAAGGACCCAAGTTTGGTTCCCAACACCCACAATGGGCAGTTCATAACCACCTGTGACTCCAGCTCTAGGAGGATCTGATGCTCTCTTCTGGCCTCTCTTAGCAGCTACACACACACACACACACACACACACACACACACACACACACTTTAAAAAAAATCAGTGTCTGGGCAGTGATGGTACACACCTTTAATCCCAGCACTGGGGAGGCAAAGGCAGGTTGATCTCTGAGTTCAAGGCCAGCCTGGTCTACAGAGTGAGTTCCAGGACAGCCAGGGCTCTTACATAGTGAAACCCTGTCTTGAAAACCAACCAACCAAACAAACAAACAAAAAATCCAAAATCTCTATCAGGAGGGCAGAGGAGATGGCTCAGTCATGGTGCATTGCTATAGAAGCAAGAAGTCCAGGTCAGTCCCCAGCCCCACACAGAAGCTGGGCACAGCCGTGTTCACCTGTTGTCCCTGTGCTGGCAAGGTGGAGACAGGAGGATCCCTGGAGCTCAGTGGATATACGGATGAGTCAGATGGGTAAACTGCAGGCTCTGCAAGGAGAGCAATTGGGGAAGACATTTGATGTCACCGCTGTCTTCTGCACGCATACGCTCCACCATGTGTAGACAAGGACCCGAGCACAGGGAAGAACCAAAGGGCCCAGAGCAACCCGGCCCTCCCTCTCTCCTGGAGATTTATAAAGCACCATGTGCAGGAACCCCTCAACGGTTTAAGGTGGCCGAGAAGAGGTTAGCCCCTGGGAGGCAGGCTTGTTCTTGACACAGGACCCAGATAAGAGCCGTGTGACCTGAGCCTGGCCTCACGAGATGGAGATGATGAGGCACTCCCTCCCTAACGGTGCTGGTGGGGTCTCGTAATGACTGAGGKGCAGGGATTAACCATGAGACTGAATAGTTGAAAGCAGAGCATAATTGCCTGGTATCCGTCCTCTGTAGTTTAGTGTAATCTAATCATGGACAAAGCCCCGAAGAGCGCCGTCCGAAAGTATGCGCCTTCCTTCATACACAATGTGCTATTGACACCGGTGATCCATTCCTGTTCCTCGCCTGGGAAGAAAGGCTCACCCTCAGACACCAACGTATGGTCCAGAGAGCGAGCTTGTCATTTAGTCCCCAAGAGACTGCAGAGCAAGTGACATAGCAGTCCCCTGAGCCTGTGCCTGCATTTCCCTGACTTGACCYACGGACTGGGGAGAGCTGGCAGGTGGTCCCTCGTGCATGAGGTACTGAGATGAGGTGACGGTGACAAGCTGGTCCACTCGAGGCCACACCGGTGGAGTCTGAGCCCCATTTTCGACTGCACTCCCCCAGCACCCCACACACCCCACCCGCTGTGGGATGCCACTACCCCGTGGTTCGAAGGAAGCCCAGGTCAGCTGAGGGTCTCAGCAATGTGGGTCAAGAACGCACGCTAGGCATTAGGAGGACCAGATGAGTGTGCTCTTCCCTAGCGGGGAGGGGAGGAGGAACAACAYGGAACCATGAAAGATTTCTGGCCATTTTTTTTTGTTTGTTTTTGTTTTTGTTTTTCGAGACAAGGTTTCTCTGTGTAGCCCTGGCTGTCCTGGAACTCACTCTGTAGACCAGGTTAGCCTCGAACTCAGAAATCCACCTGCCTCTGCCTCCTGAGTGCTGGGATTAAAGGCGTGCGTCTGGCCATTTTTATTATGGGGCTTTGTTGAGACAGGAAGAGGCTGGCAAGAGGGGAGTGGCATGACGTGATAGCCTTCTGGGGACCCGGAGCGTTCCAGCAACTTGTCACCTCCGCTGCTGGTGTGGATGTGGTTATAAACAGCCACGGGCTCGACATTGTGTCTTTCCTCTCTGCCTTTAATAGGTCAAGAAGACTGGCCACACACACGCACACACACAATACATGCTTATATGTGCACTTATGTACGTAGACACCCACACACTTATCCTCTTTCAGGGGATGCATGGACACAGCCCAGCAATTCTACCAAGTAAGAGTCTTGGGCATGGAGAACCATGGAGGACCACAATGGTCTAACCCCCCAAAAGAACAGACAGGGCTGGGAACTCAGAGAAACGGGGCACCCCCACGGCTCTTTGAAGGGCAGAGAAGGGGAACTGAGGGGCAGCTCCCCTGTGAGTGGCTGGGATTGGGAACCTGCTGATAGACTATGCCCTGGACCACGAGACCCAGAAGACAAAGCCAGAAGCCACCCATGGAGCCAAAGGGCAAGCCAAGGTAGCTAAAGGCTAACGCTGAGTTCTAGGCTAGAGGGAGGTCAGTACAGCGTGCTATGCGCCCTTTGTGTGTGCGGGAGAGGCTACGGAGGAGTCTTTACTGATGTACCACCACTGGGGGGGGGGACTGGCCACGATTCCTAAGCACCCTCAGATTCACTGTGATGAGACAGACCACAGGCCTGTGCGGCACCCCAAGGTTCACTGTGAGCGTCCCTTTCCCACGCATGCACGCACGCACGCACGCTTGCTCGCTCACTCGCTCGCTCTTAGGACACGCTCGGCCAGTGCCGAGGCTTGTGCTTCGGATAGACTGAGCCATACAGCTGCAAGGAGTTGCTCGAATGTTACCAACTCACTTGTCATGCAAACAGTGCTTCAGAAAGAAAGAAAATACTATTATGTGGTATATGTGTTAGGCAATCACTATATCAAATCCGTGGCACTCCGCGCAAACACAGGCGGAGAAAAGGAAAACAACACTTGGTGAGAGAAACCACGCCACATGGGAGCGGCTGAGTTGGGGAAAGGGGAGCAAGYGGCAGGAGCCCAGCACAGCCCAGGCTGTAATTTTCCCAGCTGTGTGGCCGCCACTCAATACTCCTGGGGTTTAACAAGCGGCAGAGCGATGAAACTCTGACAGAGGAGCACGGCCCCGGGTCTCGGGGAAGGCAGGGAGGGCGGTAGAGCTGCAGGGAGACCTCGAGGAAGGGGCTGGGAAGAGAATTGAATGTAAGCTGGAGCCACAATATTTCGGGGGGGGGGAGGGGCGATGGTGGTGGAAGAACAGGAAGGGGAGGGGTGAGGCCATGAACTGTGTGTGTTAGACGGTGGGGGGAGGGGGAATGCCGAGAACTGTGCTTGTTGACACTTGTGACACTTGCTCTGACCCCTCACATAACCACATCGCCTCCCCCATCCCCAAGGTTCCCAACACTGCACAGATTTGGCTGAGGTAGGATGATGTTCCGGGCCCTGTCCTGAAGGTCTCTTCTAATCCTTACAGCAGCCCTTATGGGAAGCCGGCTAGAAATGTTCATTGGAAATTACCACACACTGAATGGTGGCAGATCGGAAACCAAACTGCAAGACTCTGCAGATCATCCTCTAAACCGTAAGACAACGGGGCACAGGGGCCTCCCGATCCCATCACGGGATTCCACCAGGTACCACAAAGCCTCCTCTTACCAGGTTCCCACGGGAGCCTACGGCATAGGTATCTATCCCGTGGAGTCCAGAGTATAGGGGTCCACCCATGAGGGGTCACCTGTGGCCTCTGAGGATCAATCTGTCCCAGAGCTGTACTTTAAAAAATATATTTATCTTTATTTTATGCATGAGTGTTTTACCCACATGTATGTGCACCAGGTTCATGCAGTGCAGCAGCAGAGACCAGAAGAGAAAGAATATCAGATCCTCTGGAACTGGAATTATCCAAGACTGTGACCAGCCACTGATGTCCAAACCCAGCTCCTCCACAAGTGCTCTTAAGGGCAGAGCCATCTCTCCAGCCCCACGGGTGCACACTCTTGATGTTTCAGTGTCCACCAAGTGCATGCTGCCCGAAGCAGTCAAGACAAGGCCTGGGAGAGCAAGCCTGGCGGTTACTCCACCACCCAAATCTGACACGCAGCCCCCACGCCCATCCGGAGACTGGCAAATGGGCCGGATCTCTATTATTAGTGGTGGTTTTCTTACACCATTGGGCAGTTCATCCATTAAGTAAATCAACATTTTATTGAATGTTTACCACGCGTTAGGATAAACACTGCTAGGTCTAAAAGACAAAGGTAAGCTAGAGGGCGGCGGAAGAGATGAAAGCACGTGCGCACACATATACGCAAATAAAATAAAATAGTAACCAGACCAACCCTTCGGACCTCACCAACATGGCGGCTCCAGGCCGACACGGACATTTTTCATCATGGCGGACAGACCCTCCAGGCGCCGCCCTTCCCAAGATGGCGTCCGAAGCCGACCTTCCCATCATGGCGCGCGGCCCCGCCCGCTCCGCCGCGGCTGCCGGCGGGAGCAGTTCCGGGTGCGGTGCGCGCCGGGGGCGGGCGAGGGGGCGGTGTCCTGGCCATGGCCGGCCTGTCGGACCTGGAGTTGCGGCGGGAGCTGCAGGCCCTGGGCTTCCAGCCAGGCCCCATCACCGACACCACTCGGAACGTCTACCGCAACAAGCTGCGCCGCCTGCGGGGCGAGGCCCGGCTGCGCGACGACGAGCGGCTGCGGGAGGAGGCCCGGCCGCGGGGCCCCGAGCGTCAGCGGGAGGAGGCCCGGCTACGCGAGGAAGCGCCGCTGCGCGCGCGGCCCGCCGCGGGCGTCCTACGGTCGGAGCCCTGGCTGTCCCCACCGGCCCCGAGCGCGGCTTCCGACACCTCGGGGCCTTACGGCAACTTCGGGGCCTCCGCCGCTCCCTGGGCCGCAAGCCGCGGCCTCTCCTACCCGACCCACGCCGGGCCCGGGCCGCTGCGACGCCGCGCCTCGGTCCGGGGCAGCTCCGAGGACGACGAGGATGCGCGGACGCCCGATAGGGCCGCCCCGGGCCGGGTCCGCCACTGGTGGGCCCCGTCGTCGGCCTCTGCGCGGCCGCACTCGGCGCTCCTCGGCGCCGACGCGCGCCCCGGCCTGAAGGGCTCGCGCACGGGCTCTGCGGGCGCGGTGCGGGCCCGACCCGAGGCGGGCCGGCGGCTGGAGCGCTGCCTGTCCCGGCTCCTGCTCTGGGCCAGCCTGGGGCTGCTGCTGGCCTTCCTGGCCATCCTCTGGGTGAAGATGGGCAAGCCCTCGGCGCCGCAGGAGGCGGAGGACAACAGTACGTCCCGGGCCGGCGCAGGGGAGGGCCCGGGCGCGGGTCCCCGTCGCGCCTGGCGGGCCACGACCGTCCTCTCACCTCCAGCCCCTCACTTTCTGCCTCCGCTCTCCGCTCTTTCCTGTCTCCCCGCCTTTCTAGAGTCTCCACCGCTAGGAGCCGGCCACACGCCCACTCCCGACAGACAGCCCACCCCTGCCCCTCTCGTTCCTCCCTCTGGCTCCCTGCTCAGTCACACGAGAGCCCCTTTGAAGGCTCCAGACATTTCCCCGGCCTTGGGAAAGCCTGCTTGTGCTCTCAGCTTTGTAGCAACAAAACTGGACTGCCGGGCCTTCGTTTGTCACAAGAGCTTGGCCCTGCCTAGGGCACGGTTGTGGGAGAGGTTTTTAAGCTTAAACTGGCACCACTGGGGTGCTTCGGAAGAGGCTGGCAGCGAGCTGGGCTGTGCTGGGACAGGGCCCGTGAGTCAGGCAACTTAGTAGACATCTCTGCCCACACTCGGTTAAATGACCCCGCGTCCCTTGAGGGGTGCGAGAGACCGAGCCTCCTGAGTAGCTGAAGACGGGTGTCTCCCCAAAGGGATTTGTGTCTGTTACTCTGGGTTCTAACAAAAGAAGAAGAAAAGTACTCCGTTTTCATGAAAATCTCCCCCCTGGCATGAGGGGCTATAGTTAGGGTCCACCTCACGTACGTTAGGCAAAGCATCTTACCACTGAACTACAGTCCCTAGCTGACTTTTGAAAACCACTCTGAAGCAGAGTCTAAGTTATCGAGGCTAGCCTCAAACTCACTCTAGTTCAGGATGCCTTCACACCTATGATCTTGCATTACCTTCTGGAAATTATAGACCCGAACCGCCAAACCCAGGTCGTTTTGGTACAAATTTAGATCTAAGACGACAGTTCCTTTTCTTTCCGAAGTGTGCTCATGGTTAACGCTGTTGCCAGCCTCGAGTCAGGGTGACATCTTCCCACCATTAGGAGTAGCTGAAATGCAGGGAAAGTCCGGCCAGTGTCTTAGGCGTTGTGAGGAATGGGGACTGTTGGCCACACTGGTGCCCGAGCYGTTGTCCACCCTGGGGATAGTTTCTGGGTCTGCTAGAGGTTAACAGAGGTGAGTGCCAGCGAACTGTACCGGTGCTGTGCGCACCCAGGGATGCCACACAGCGCTGGGTGCTGCTCTCTGAGATGAGTTCAGGCAGGATTCGGGGTCCCTGGAGCCCCTCCCGCCATAGCGTATGTTCTTCTTTGACATGCCGTCTTTACGGTTCCTTAGGCTTTTCTGTGTGTTTTCTTGTTTGAGCCTGACTCCCTGAGTTGAGCAGCAAAGGCCATTGGGTTTTTATCTTTTTGTTGTTTTTGTTGTATGTATTTGATGTGCATGGGTGAGTTGCCTACCTGTGCATCTGCACAACACGCATGCAGTGCCCATAGAGGCCAGAAGAGGGCCACAGAGTCTCCAGAACCGGAGTTACTCATGGTTGTGAGCAGCCGTGTGGGTGCTGGGATTCAAACTCAGGCCTCTGCAACAGTAGCAGAGCCCCCTCTCCAGCCCCTGGTTTTGTTTCTCGGTACATCCTCCCTGTACCCCAGGCTAGCCTCAAACTCGTGGCAGTCCTCCTGTGCTAACCTGAGCGCTGGGGTTAGAGCTGTGCGCATTCCCATTAGGAAGGCCCATGCCATCCCATTTCACAGGAGCAGAAACTGAGGTCAAGTTACCCAGGAATCTGTGGCTGCTGGTCCACGTACAGCTGGCAAGAGGCTCCAGCCACTAGTGTCCTGACCCAGCATGGGGGACCCTTGGACCTTCCAGCCCACACTGTACACGGGCCACTGAGAGACAGACCTTCCCGTCTCTACCTTTGTGTCAGCCGAGTTCTGCTTCCCCTGGGTCTTGAGAGGTCTCTGTTTCCCAGGCCTACTTTTAACCTTTCTCTTTTCTTTTCTCGGTCTCAGTGAAATTGCTGCCGGTGGACTGTGAGAGAAAAACAGATGAGGTAAGTTTGATCTGGTCGCCTTCTGTGAGTCTTCCTGAGGACTCGGAGCTCTGCCAAGAGATAAACTTGCCCAGACGATGAAAGGATCGGTTTCAGGGAGCGCTTCCCAGAAGGAACCCGAGTCACATCGTGTTCTGTGATGCTTGTGTCAGAGCAGTCCAGGGAGCGTAGCGTACTTGAAATATGGAAGGGTGACCTCCTTGGGCACAGCCCCAGGCTCCTTACAGACGCACCGGTCAGTGGGCGCACCGGGGCCTTGGATCAGTCCAGGGGCATAGGGCGGGCGGGCGTCCAGCACCCAGCCCTGAGGCCACACTCAGTCTGGCCCTGCCCCTGCCCCTGGTGTGCATCCATCTCTCTGGGGGCCAGTTTGAAGCACGCGGTAAGGGGAATTAGCCCTCTTAACCAATGTGTTATGAAGCCTTAACCTTGTTTTATGAAGCCTTCGCATCCCCCACAAATAACGTTTGGGGAAGGAGAGTGCCCCTCGGCCCAYGGACACGCGAGCTGTTAATGCACAGCGGAGCAGCGGTTCTGAGGAAGAGAGGAGGCAGTAAATTCTCAGGTCATAAATCCTACCAGGGGGAGGCCTGTGCAGCCAGAGGGCATGACTTAGTGCTCTAATTACTAAGTGTGGGTGCCAGGCCTCTGCAGCCCAGGGGCTAGCCAAGAAATGGCACCCCTGCATTGATGTTCCCCTTGTTAATGAAGGGCAGGCAGCCTGCTGCAGACGCCGGTTTATGCCTTGGCTGCTGACGTGTCCTGTTTGCGGTGTTTTATGACACTCCCTTATGGCTCTCACCCGCCAAGCAGTTTTGCTTCCCAGTTCTGCAAAACCAGGCTCATAATAAGTTTAATCTGCTTTCCATCATAAAACTGGGCTGATGGGTAGACAGTGTGCTCCAGAAACAGGCAGGCAAAGAGAGGAACAAACGCAGAAACAAGAAAGACAGAACTTTCCCTGCAACCCCTCTGACGCTCTTCCCTTTAGTGAGACAGGGTTCCTGGTTCTAGTCCAAGGTCCCGCACAGTCTTCGGAGCTGGTAGACCCCAATRGAAGAAGAACATGCTCAGTAGCCGGGCGGTGGTGGCGCACGCCTTTAATCCCAGCACTTGGGAGGCAGAGGCAGGCGGATTTCTGAGTTCRAGGCCAGCCTGGTCTACAGAGTGAGTTCCAGGACAGCCAGAACTACACAGAAAAACCCTGTCTCGAAAAAACCAAAAAAAAAAAAAAAAAAAAGAACATGCTCAGTGCTGGCCTTCCTAAGAGCCGTCCAGACAGACACCCTGCAGGTCCCGGCTGCACTGCAGAGCTAACGAGTGAACCATCAGCCGCTGGGGCCTTGGGCTCTAGATGTTTTAGATTTGTAACCAGTCCTGCATCTGCATAGGAAGGCAAAGTCCGGGCCATGTCCAGGACAGATTCATTTTCTGGCCACTTTGGGGACCCTTGGCCTTTGGCAGGCAGGTCAGGAGCCCATAGGCAGGGACACACTTGCTGGTCCCAGTGAGGTTCTCGGTGGGTTTCCTTTGGGTGGCCTTAGTTCACCCAGAATCCATATAAACGTTTACGTATCAGATRAGTGAGTGTTCGTAATCTCGGCAGCCGGGATTCCGACACTGGTTTTCTTTCTCCCTCCGCTGCGGAGAATGCAGGGACAGGCTGGGAGTAGGTGTGTTGTCTTAATCAGGCCATCTTCCGTCTGGTACCATCTGGCCTGTTTCCCCAGGCTGGTGTCAGCCAGTGCATGTGGTTGGTGTGGGCTCCATCCAGTCCCACCGCAGCCCTTCCTCCTGCAGCCTGTGAAACCGCAGTCGCTGAYCCTCTGGTCCCCTCCGACCTCCACAGCCCTGCTGCCATTGCTTGCCCTTCTCTCAAGATTGGGCCAGAGCCGTGGGTGGCCATCCCTGTGTGTGCTCCACAGAGTCAGTCGCTCAGCACCTCTCTCCCCGCCAGCCGCCAAGTAAAGCCAGGAGGCGGGGACCGGGCACGTGGCTCAGTTGGCAGCGTGAGGGCCTCCCGTGCACGAGGCCCCGGGCTCTGTTTCCAGCACCGCAGAAGGCAGGCATGGCGGCACAGGCTGTACTCCTGGCCCTCCGCGGGCAGAGACAGGAGGGTCAGAATTAAAGATCATCCTTAACCATGTCTCGGCTAGCCTGGTCTACATAAGACTGCCTCAAAAACCAGAAAAGCGCCGGGCGGTGGTGGTGCACGCCTTTAATCCCAGCACTCGGGAGGCAGAGGCAGGCGGATTTCTGAGTTTGAGGCCAGCCTGGTCTACAGAGTGAGTTCTAGGACAGGCAGGGCTACACAGAGAAACCCTGTCT
>BDUI01010032.1:18065-29966 GCA_002335545.1 Apodemus speciosus | reverse complement strand
TCAGGCTATTTCAGGTGTCCCTCAGTTAGAAAGAAATACTTATTTAAATGACTTATAAATGCACATACATTTTATATGTAATAATGCAGAACATCACATCCAGTTTTCATATTAACAAACACTAAAAAGAACACCTTTCTTTTCTAACATGCATGCCAGTCAATGTTCTGAAGCTATGAGCAATGATTAAAAACATCATTGCCAAGACACAAAGCATTTATTTAATTTACTTAATTTAATTATCAGCCTGTGTTAACCCACTGCACACAGACTCACAGTCCCAGCAGTCCCTCTGTTCCTCACAGTTTATTCTCCCACTTTTCAGATCTACTTCACAAGGCCATGGGTTATACTCTCAATATGCTAAGGATAGAATGCTCAATAATATGACTGTACCTTGAAGTCGGACCATTTTGTTAATACAACATATATTTTTTTAACTCTTAACAGCAACTATCACTGTGACTGAGATCCAGATATTACAATACAATGTATTTGTCACAAATACAGTACTGATCAGTTCAACAGCCCCAGGGGAAAGAAACAGTATCTTAAATGGCAACATCTATGACCTGATACACCTCTTAACTCTCTATAGCAAGAGCCTGGCTTTTTTTTTTTTTTCCTGTTTCAGAAAGACTGAATTCCTGAGCTTATAGAATGGTAAAGTAACCATGACGTTTACTGTTTTCAGAGATAACATATACATTTCCCCTTCTCAAGTATAGGTTGTCATTTTCTCACATAGTTTATGGCATTTGAAGAAACAAGTCAAAATGTAATTTAAAATGTTCTAAGTACTTTTAAAACAACACTTCATGTTTCCTAAGCAAAGACTTTTAAGATGATGTTTTTTAATAACTATATCCTGTTTCTATTTTATGCTAACATAAAGGGTTGGTTTATTAATGTAAATGACTAAGTTCTTTGAATTGCTTCATCAGTAAGATTAATTTATTTTCTCTTAATTAGGTCCCTGTGGCTAATACTGGCTAGTAGTATTAGCATGTCCTGCACAGAAAGTGGAGCTTGGAGACTTCATACAGACTTCAGTCACATTTACATGCCCACAGCAATGGCATCAAACTGAGCTGTAGACAAGCCATAATTAATGGTACTGAATTATTAACATCCAAATTCTTTTTGAAATAAGATGAATGTCAGCCTCTCTTAATGATACTGTGATGTGGACAAATGTCACTGGATTTAATGGAGGTGCCTGGCGCCTGAGGACAGCTACCTTCTCATTAGCCCTGGTAAGGTCCGCAACGAGGGCATCAACATTCTCCTGCAAGACTGCGCAAAGCTCAGGCCAAGAGAATTTATCCAACATGCCTTCTGGTTGTTTTATGAGCACACAGCCTGCTACCAAGTGCTGATACAAGGTGTGAAGGAAGGTTAGCTTCTCCTGCAAGAAAAAAAAAAGGACTCGTTAACTCCTGAATACAAACACCGTAGGAAGTAAAATACTTCAAATACAAATAGTACAAATACGAATAGTAAAGAATTTATTTTTTTTAAATCTAGAATGAAAATACTCAAGTCAGACGTCCTTTTTTCCTCACATTCGGAGGCAAGCATTAAATAAAATACTGGGTACTTCTTAGACTGGAATTCAAAACACAAGTGTAATTAAATGCCAGAACACCAGACCTGTGATCTAGCTTAGTACTGCTGGTGATGTGAGCACCTGCTCACGTCTAAGTTTTATTATCTGTAACACACGGTATCTGGGTTAATTATATTAAAAGAACCTTTCATTTGGAGTCAATATAGTAATTCTATATTTTCCTATATTCTTAGAAACAGGTGTTAGGTCATAAGATGGCATGGAGATAAGAGTGCTCTTCCTCTCTAGGGAAAGGCAAGGTTCTTACATGTCTGCAATCACACAGCTTTCTTCCTCCCCACAGACTTGGCTTTACTTATCACATATAGGAAATCTATCCCAACCCCCTTAGGCGAAGCACACAGATATGAAAGCTATAGAAGAAGGGTTCATTTGTTTTCCCCCACTTAGAGGTTTATATTGCACACTAGGCATCTGTGGGTGTTTAAGTATTACAAAGTAACAGAGCAATTTAAAGTGGACACATTTTCAAAACTGTCCAATTAGAAACATGTCTGGAAGCCCCTTTAAAAGCATGTTGTCATTATGATCATTAACTATCCACTGCCAAGCCGGAAACGGCCTTGAGATATTTACTCTGTTCTGGAGCCCAGTACGACCCTGACTTATCTTGAACACACTTAGAGATTTAGTTACTAAGATGACATCTTTATAGACATTTCATCTCAAAAGATGAAACTCAGAAGATGAAGTATCTGTGATGCTGTAAAATGAACATCTTATGCAGATAAAATCAGTTCCCTCTAAATGTCTCTATATATCAGCAGGAGGGAAAAAAGATCTTGAAAGAAGAAAAAGTAGGAGAAAATGAAAATTAAAGTGTATATATAAAAAAACTGAATATAGTAAGTATATGTGATGGTTTGTATATGCTTGGCCCAGGGAGCGGCACTATTAGGAGGTGTGGCCTTGTTGGAGTGGGTGTGTGCCTGTGGGTATGGGATTTAGGACCTCGTCCTAGCTGCCTGGAAGCCAGTATTCTGCCAGCAGCCTTCAGATGAAGATGTAGAACTCTCAACTCCTCCTGCACCGTGCCTGCCTGAATGCTGCCATGTTCGCACCTTGATGATAATGGACTGAACCTCTGAACCTGTAAGTCAGCCCCAATTAAATGTTGTACTTTATGAGAGTTGCCTTGGTCATGGTGTCTGTTCACAGCAGTAAAACCCTAAGTATATTAAAAGTTTTGCTTTGTTATTGGAAATTGTAGCAACCATTTTCCTAAACATTTCAAAATAAAGAACATTAATTCACCTATATACTATCTCATTTTTTCAGATATAGTAATTTAAAAATAAAATTAAAATTAAGCAAATAAATACAAAACAGCCCACTGGCTCAAGAAATAAAAATTGATGTGCAGGGTGGCACATGCCTTTAGTCCCAACACTTAGGAGGCAGAAATAAGATCTCTGTTGACTTTGGAGCCAACCTAGTCTACATAGTGAGTTCCAGGATAGCCTGAGCTCTGTAGAGAGACCCTGTCAGGAAGAAGAGGAGGAGGCAGAGGAGAAGGAAGAGGAGAAAGAGGAGGAGGAGGAAGAGGAGGAAAGGAAAAACTGCTACTACAAATATACTAGGTATTGTTCCTTCCTAAGGAGTTAAAGGTGAGATCTACACTTTTCGGTGGGTTGAAATGTATAAAGAACTGGTTAAGTACAATGACACAAGTCTAATTCTCGGGCACTAAAGTCCTCCTCCACACTTTTACTAAAGGTCACAGCTCTACTCAAAGCAGCTCATAAAGTGTTTTTTACTCAGGTTGTGTTAAACCAGCCATTGTAGTCATCCATTTGGCATGAGAAGATCATCATAACAGCCACAGTCACTTCACACTTGCTGAAGCCAGCCACAGCACTCTGGACACTGGCTTCACAGTACAGTCAGGCCTCTAGTTTCCCTTATTTTGATCACTGTCTGATATACACAACAACTCCAACCCCTTCATGTAGACACAATTGAAATCCCAGACTTGAAGACTGGAAATAATGTTCTTTTTACTCTCTTGGCACTGCCGTTTGTACTTGCTGAAGCAACGAATTCAAATGCAGGAATTTAGATAAACAAAGCCACCAACTATCCCAGAAGTAAAAGAAAACTATATTCAGAACAGGCTCATATAGAATATGAAATTTCTGTCATATTTTAAGAAGTCACTGATAGGACTGAGGAGAAAACTGAGCAGTTAAGCACATTGACTGCTCTTGCACAGGACACGGGTTCAAATCCCAACACCAGCATGTTGGCTTGCAAAAGTCTATAGCGAGATAGGGTATAAGGTTCTCATCCCCTCTTCTGGCCTCTGTGGGCGTCAGACATCCACATGGTGCACAGCACACATGCAGGCAAAATGCCCATAGGCATAAAAATAAAAATAAATAAATCTCAACATAATTTTAATAGGTTACTAACAAATAAAATGGATAGATATGTAACTGGGTTTTCCCAATTTTCCTTAGAATCTCATAATTATAAAGGAAAAGGAGGCTGTCTGGAGATGTTAGTCTTGTTTTACAATTATGGAAATTGAGGCATGGGGCAACAAACCTACAGGGCTTGACCATAGCCATGCTTTGTGTAAACACAAAAACCAGGACCCAAGTCCAAATCTACTTGGTTACACAAAAGTCCTTTCCATCAAGCCAAGCTGTAGGATGACTCTAATCAAAAATGATGTTGTTACTGGCAAGCAGGCCACCCTTGACGGCCAATAAGGAACATGGATGGCATCGTGAGATACGACAGATCCGAGCAGGGAAGAAAGTTGACGGTCCAAGTGACATGAGGGCTGAACTAGGTCGCTTTCGCTTCTCCCAGAGCAGGAAGTGATTCTGCAGCTGCGAGGAACATTTCAAAATGTGACACTCAGAGCATTTTTTTAAATGAAATCCAATACGGGTAACACTGGTCACTGGGGCATGTAATGCACACAGCTGAGGTCCCCTCTGACTGGGGCGATACCTCAGTGTCCTTCTGGAAGGCCTGCGACAGCTTCTGCAGCTCGCTCTCGCACTGCGCGGCACAGGCCTTCTCCTTCTCCCAACAGTGCAGCACGTTCTGCAGCTCCACTTTCAGCGAGGTTACGAGAGCCTCCCGGTCTGCACACTTGGCACGCAGGTGACTCAGCTCCTTGTGGGTCTCAGTCAGCTTACCCTGCAGCTCCTGTCAGGGACACCGAGTAAAGAGACTGTAGGAATGGCGGAATGCGAGAGGCACACACGTAACAAACACATGGTGAAAACCTTCAAGACACTAGTGTGAAATAATCACCATTTGCTAAACGTTTAGGATATTTTACAGAATCTATTTTCCAAGTAGAACGCTTTCATTCAAAATTAGAAAGTTTGTAATGTCTAAATGCATATTTACATTTTGCTAAAACTGCTTATTCCTAAGTTACTTAAAATAAGTTTTCCTTTCAATTCATTATTTTAAAAGGATACTTTAAAATTAAAAAGAATTAAAACTTTAATAACACTTAAGTAACACAGAAAACCATGAATCTCTTTACCTTTAATATAAGGACATATACTCTCCATATGACATTCCAATACAAATACTGATAAAAAAAAATCTGAACAATGAGACCTAAATTTCTACTAAACTATGCTATCAAACAGTCCGTTAGAAACTCAGGTTCAACGAATACTGGGAAACTCAAAGTTTGCAACTCTGGCCAAAACTAACACAGAAAATAAAATCAACTATTTTCCTGAGCCGTAGCCACCTGTGGTCTCAGCCCATTAACCAGGCAGGATGTACTACAAACAATGGCTCTACCCAGAAAGGACAGAAACTGACGCTCCGACGCAGGCACAGTGTGTGTTCAATACTTATCAGGCAGGGCATTCAATCTCAAAGCACTTTAGTCTGTAACATTATAATCATATCAGGGAAAAAAAGTTTTCCTTTAACCAAAACAGTATGATGTTTTGTAAATATAAATGAGCATTCAAAAATACTTTGAAAATGGAAGCTTTATTTTCTGGTATCTCTAAAATAATCCCTTTATAATCGTCTCTTAACAAAAGGAAAAAGTTATCTTGAATTGCAATACCTTTGTATTTTTAATGTGAGACTCAATCTTTTGTTTGGTAGAATCGAGTTCGTTGGATGTCTTTTCCTTGGCATCATTTATGTTGTTTAGCTGATGAAAGAAAAATAGTTTTTTGACATTACTGCAAGGAGTGGCCCAAAAGCTAACATTCAAATGCTTGCTGTGCGATTCCTTAGGCATAACTATTCCAAGCGTGATTGAGTCTTAGGTGCAACCCGTCTTCCAGCTAAAGGCTATGCAGTTGCTGTCACATGCCCACCTGGCTGCAAAGACAGCCTTCAGCCTTAAAACGCCAGGGATGTTCTTACTGTGCCCGCTATCTAGATAAAAGAATTTTGTTCTTACTGTAAACATAGCTTTATTCTTAAAATCCTACTGGACTGAGTGCCAGAAGCAGTGGCATCTATGAGGGAAGAAGAGAGAACAGTCAGGAGACTGTTGCTTTACATCAAGAGGGTGTTCGCTGGTCCCTCACTCCGCATGACAGCTTCGGGGTCAGTCGCTGGCAGTCCTACTGGGAAGGCTGTGGCAGGTCATCAGTTGGTCCTGCTCYGCCTGTGATTTATTTTCTTTGACAGTTCATTCTTCTTTCTGTCAGGCTGCTCCTTTTGCTTTCTTTGCGGCCACCCCCTTGGTCTCCCCACTGCTGTCTCTGGCACTGGTTCACAACAAAGCACATTGCTAAGCCAAAGCCTGCTGAGTCGACTTTTCAACTGTGCTGAGGATCATGTGACATTCATCCTCCCAAATAACAATTCGCTGTGGGTAATGTTCCTAGTTACTCCGCAGCTTCCAGGCCTAGGCCTCAGAAGAACTTCAAAACGACTAACAATCCAGGTTGTCTTGTCTCTCTAGGAGAGACTTAGAAATGTCTGTTCTTCAAAGAATTTAATTAATTTAATGATCACTTTTTTCTTGTGAACAATTATAGAGGTGTTTTAAAAACAGACTAATCCTTCTTTGTCCACCCTGCACACCTAAAATAAAATCAGCCTCTACCAATATAGTATACAAAGTGAATTTCCAGGTTTTGAGTTGCATAAAACAAAGAGATTAACTCTAAGCTATGTGACTTGCATAGCTATGGCTTTACAAAGATCTGTTGTTTTGCTAACTAATGTAGTTACTACATATGCTAATTTGACAAGAAATATCTAGACAAACTCTTCAATTTTTAAAGCATGCATTCATAAAATAGTTTAATACCCAAGAAAATTATTAGCTCACACATTAAACAATACAAATGAGATGACAAACAGAAGCATGAGCCTTTTTAATCTGCAAATTAACAGCTTTCAGTCTACATCAAACGGATATTTGTTTTTAAAAACTTCTAACAACACTTAATTCCCTTTAGAGCACAAAAATTAATTTGTTTTTTATTAAGATTTCTGTGGTTTAGAAACCGTTAAACTCTTAATGAAACCTAACTTCTTCAAGCTACCCACAGATCATAAACGTGCTGATATTTAAATGAAGAATGTTTCACTTAAATTCTCTGCACAGATAAGTTGCTCAGGCCAAGTGACAGGGTCCTTTCATTGTGTGTCTGCAGAATTAAAAATGGGAGTGAGACACTACTTTAGGCCACACTTAAAGAAAGAACGGTGACAAGGGTTTATTATTTCTGTATCTGTGAAGCTGTCAACTCAACATCCCCAATCTTTTTGACCTTTGTAACAAGCAAGGGCTGCATATTGGTACTGCCTGAAGGCCGTGTGTGGAGCCAAACAGCCCACGTGTTACCTCATTAGACGCATCTTCCAGCTTGTTCTGGTAATCTGTCAAGGTCCGCCTCAAAGTCTCAAGGACGACAGAGAAGCTGGGAGGCTTATCTTTGTCCTTGTGGATGCCTGGAGAAAAGTATGGGATGAAAACACACCCTTAAAGTCACATAGGCTCAAAAGCTAAGCAAACAGTAACAGAGACATTACAATTAGTAAGAAAGCCAAGAAGACATGAAACATTGAACAGAAATTTATTCTCTAGGCACATGGCTGTACAGCCAAGTCCTGATACTGTTTCTAAATAAATGACCAAACTAAAACTCATAATACAGTAAGTTGAAGACACTGCTCTTCCCCCATATCACCTAAGCAGCAGCAGGGATGTGTACAGCTATAATCTGACGATTAAATCATCTCTACTAGCATTGTTTAGGGGAATTACATATATTTACTGTCTCTGGTTATGATCAGTCARGCATTTTACAATAAGCTATTTTGCTTAAACACTAACTTCTCAATCAGGAATATACCATTTCCTACTATGCTTAAARATAATCTTTAATACCTAAAATTTTCAAATTGTAATTTTAAATAAACAATAAAAATGCTACTGAACACATAGCTCACACCATGTTTTGAAGAAAATCCTCATAGCTTATATTTATTATAAAAATATTAATCTTTCCATATTGYCCCCTCAAACTACTTTACTATAGTTGGAACATAAGTCAAATTAATGGGGCCAATCAAGGTTACATGGTCAAGTATAATTCCAAATACTATGTCAAAAGAATAAAAAAGTAATACTACATTAAGCTAATTTCTATTTGCCATTCTTTAAATATTTAAAAAAAAAAAGTATCAAATTTAGTCTGAAAATATTTAGGCAAAATGTATTTTTCTCTCCATTATATTTTATAATTCAACTATCCCACTATATAAAATAAACATTTTCATTAAAGGAAAACTGTTAAAGAAGCATTTTTGAGGTAGGCATAGTAGCACACGCCTTTAATCCCAGCACTGAGGAGGCAGGCAGACAGATTTCTGTGAGTTGAAAGCCAGCCTAGTCTACAGTGAGTTTTAGGCTAGCCAGGACTAAATAGTGAGGCTTTGTCTTTAAAAACTAAAAATAAATAAAAGAAGAATTTGAAATACATGTTTTATGGTTCGCTCATTCACATAACTAACTGAATCCCCACTGTGTATTAACTTCGGGCACTAGACATTCGGAAGTGAGAAAGGCCGGGGTAGTGTCTGCCCATATGATATGCACAGTGCAGTCAGAGGGGGAGGGGCTATACACTGATTGACGTCATTCATCCATTTCTCAAGTAGTCAAGTGCAGGGACGGGCTGACGGGCAGACTAAGGACAGGTAGTGGCCATTTGTCAGAGGCTCCAGAGCAGGAAGGAAGGTAGCGGAGGAAGGCCTAGGTCCCCTGGCTTCTCCAGATGAAGCATCCATATCCCCCCATCCCCACAGAAAGAAAACTAAACTGTTCTCACTCACGGCTGCACAGAAAGAAGAATAGGACCTCACAGGGGACAGAAAAGAAGGCAAGAGTAAAGAGAAGATGGAAGTAAGTTCTCAGTCAGAGATAAATCTACTTTATTCATCTCAGAATATTGCTGATATTTATGGCTTTAATTTGGAGAAAATATTAATAAAGTTAAGACATTTAGCAAAGTATGCATAAATACTATCTTCAGTATAAAGACAAGTTATATTTTCTTAAGTAAAGCCAAAATATTCAACTTAAAAAGTAATGTGAAAGCCGGGTGGTGGTGGCGCACGCCTGTAATCCTAGCACTCTGGGAGGCAGAGGCAGGTGGATTTCTGAGTTCGAGGCCAACCTGGTCTACAGAGTGAGTTCCAGGACAGCCAGGGCTATACAGAGAAACACTGTCTCAAAAAAACCAAATCCAAACAACAACAACAACAACAAAAAGTAATGTGAAGCAATACTTACTCTAAACAGAAAAGCAGACAGGCTGAGCCTCAAGAGCAGAGCAGAGGGCACGGCTAGGACTCACTCTGAGATGGGAAGAGGATTCATTGCACGTTTTCTCCAACACGGCATTTTCTCAATTATTAGTGGAATCTCTCACAATGTACCCTGATCACGCTTGATTTCCACTCCCCCAGGGCCTCCCACTCGTGTGCCCTCCCCGCCAGGAAGAAGAAAAGTATACCAAGTGCAATCTGTGTTTCCCACACACTCACTGAAGCATATCAGACTCCCAGCCCCGTACAGAAAACTGAGTCCTTCCCCAGCCCCTCCCAGAAGCCACCAGCTACATTTCAGCATCCTTATTCACAATTTTAAAGGCCTCTCTTCAACAGCTTCGTGTCTGGACTGTTTCTTTACTGGAAGGAGGGTTGGCACAGCAGCCTTCAGTGTCTCTCCTTCTCAGTTGTGAGTCATTGATACCACTGCAAAAGACGCCACCCTGCCAACAGCAGCCAGGGGCAGGCAGCCTGGCCCACAGACACCAGCATGGCCTCCGGCGGTAGTATGGGCCATGAACTTCAACACAGCCTCCGGCGGCAGCACAGACCCSRGTCATCAACCTCCAGCAGCAGCATGGACCAAACACGGATGTCTCCTGTGGCGGCCCTGACTGACAGTTGTACTGAATATGTTTATAAACTGATCGCTTACACAAAATTAAAATAGGCATAATTTTGCCACTGCACAAAATTGGCTGTAAATAAATCATTCAAAAACATACTGAAAATGTGCTATATTTTAGGGAGAAAACGTACTCTCAGGAGTTCAGAGGAATAAAATCATCAGAATATGAACATTTATGGGTCAATATGCTCTCTTTACTGACCCATGCACACATTTACATATTACATAAAATTAAATTTTCCTAAAAATGGTTGACACAATAAGGTTTCCTTCAAGTATAAATTATGCTTTATTGTTCTACCACTACCCATTATAAAGTGAATGACTATCCTTAATATGACACATCCTTATAAGAAAGGAGGGGGACAGCAAGGGAAGGTGGACGAGGGGAGGGAGGGTCGGGAAGGGAAGGAGGCAAAGGGAAGCTGCTCTCACCAAGTAATCCCTGTGCCACGACCGACCGTACTGTGTGATTAAAACCACCCAATCAGAAAACCTGGAAAGCGGGTAGTGGTTCCTACCACATCACCACCAACTGGCACGTGGGAAGCGGTGAGGCATGGGGGCAGGTCTGAGGACACAGCACAGGACTGAGTGCATGCAACCACAAGGACACCGACTTCTGCAGCTGCGGCGAGGCATGCTTCTGTTGCTGGTGTGAGAGCAAGCACTTCCCGTGGCTGGAAGTAACTCATTCTGTCTCCCTACTACGGGCAGCCAAAACCATTTCTTTCAGCTGGCAGGACAATGATAAATCTTCATTTCTCTGCTTTAGAAATACATCATTGCTAGCTCTGCACCATAACCTAGTCTATAAAAATACTCACCAACTTTCCACTCATGAAGGTACCTTATATGTGTTCTATTAGTTTTTTTTTTTTTTCTAAATCAATAGTTCAGATTAGTATGGTTAAGCAGAGAGGAAACTTGTAGGATCTTGGAGCAAAGTAGTTCATACCCTAAAGATAGCGATTCTCCCCTGAAGAGGGAACTTTGGACTKGCTACTGGTCATCAGATAATAAAGGCATGGCCACCATTGGGCCATGTGACCTACTATGGACTATCGCGAAACAGTTGGTGACTGATTCACCAACCTATAAATTTCATCAAGTGAAGTAGTATACACAAGATCTGTCTTGGCCTCATCCTGAAAACACAAGTTAGTTGCATGGGCAAGTAATACAGACCCTATAGATGATATTATTATTATTATTATTATTATTATTATTATTATTATTATTATTACTCTCCTAAACCATACTTTGGATGCTTGAAAAGTTCTCCTTAACCAGATGACTAATGAGGGAAAATTAACCCAGTGTTGTTGATGTTACACTGACACCACTCAAAAGCAGACAACTCCGAGGGCTGTATCTCCACTTGAGAATGGCTCTGAAAGACAAGACGAGTCTAGGCAGAACATCTAGTAAATGCTTGACTGCTGTCATCCTGGCAGCTAGAGGGACATAGACACAAATGTATACCAATTTTATGAGCAGTATCTAAGCGCTTGACTGAACAGTCAGACCTGAAAAGAATCGAAGGTAGAAAACTGGTAACCGAGTTGCAAAGGGACAGCATGTGGACAGCCTTCTCCAACAGGCCACGGACCAGCTCGGCTTACTAGCAAACGACCTTAACAATCACAAAGACAATAGGAAGCATTCTAGGGATATAAAACATCTTCTTTTCCCTGATACCTGTGTCCATGCTCAGTTGAACAAAATAGTCATGGCAACAAAAATGGAGGTAAGCCTCTACCTCAACAATGTGTATTTGACTCACCTAGGCTCACTGGATTACAGCCCCTACTGAGTACCAAGTTATCAACAGCAAAGACAAACAGAG
>BDUI01010029.1:7514-31057 GCA_002335545.1 Apodemus speciosus | reverse complement strand
TTTTCAATAAATGGTGCTGGTTCAATTGGGGGTCTACAAGTAGAAGCATGCAAATGGATCCACTCTTATCTCTTTGTACAAAGTTCAAGTCCAATTGGATCAAGGACACATAAAACTAGATACACTGAAACTAATAGGAGAGAAAGTAGGGAAAAACACATGGGCACAGGATAAAATTTCCCGAACAAAACACAAAATTAGCTTATGCTCTAAGATCAAGAATTGAGAAATGGAACCTCAGAAAATTACAAAGCTTCTGTAAGGCAAAGTACACTGTCAATAGGACAACATGGCAACAAACAAATTGGGAAAAGATCTTTACCAATCACAGATCCCACAGAGGGCTAATATCCATTCTATACAAAGAACGACTTGTGTGTTCCCTGTCCTGGGCTGTTTGTCCTGCAGAGTGATAGATACTTGGAAAAGGTCCCTGCAGCATCTGCCATCTTTGCTCACGGTCAGAGCAGACAGGCAACACCAGGTTCTCAGAGATATCCCGAGTTTGACATCACTCAGGACACAGCCTGCCAGGCTTCTGCCTAGGCCCAGGGACTGGGCAGCACTGTGGGCCATTTGTCTGCCAGCCCTGTCCTGGGCCATTTGCCCTGAAGAGTGATTGGAGCTTGGAGGGGGTCCAGATGGTGTCAGCCATCTTTGTTCCTGGGCGGACCAGACAGGCAACACCAGGTACACAGAGACAACCTGAGTATAACATTGCTTGGGGCAAGGCACACCAAAGCTTTAAGGACACCCAAGAGTAGGGCAGCACATCAGCAATCTGCCAGAGGAAACCCTGTCATCCAGAGGAGCAGAAATAGCCTTACAGGCTGAGAGGAGGTCCAAGCACCAGCTAGTGACAACTGGACTAACTAACGACAAAGATAACTAGATGGCAAAAGGTAAATGTAGGAATGATATTAACAGAAATCAAGGCAATATGGCAGCATCTAAACCCAATTCTCCAACAACAGCAAGTCCTAGATACACAAACACACCAGAAAAACAAGATTTGGATTTAAAATAACTGGTCATGATGCTGTTAGAGGAACACAAAAAGGGCATAAAAAAAATCTCTTAAAGAAATACAAGAGAATATGAATCAAAAGGTAGAAGCCCTTACAAGGGAAACACAAAAATCATTTAAAGAAATTCAGGAGAATATGGGTCAACAGATATAAGGAGGAAATGCAGAAATCACTTAAAGAAATACAGGAGAACTTGGGTAAACAGGCAGAAGTCATGAAATCCCAAAGGAATACAACTTTGGAGATAGAAAACCTTAGGAAGAAATCAGGGGCCATAGATGCAAATATCAGCAACAGAATACAAGAAATAGAAGAAAGAATTTCTGGTGCTGAAGATACCATAAAAACCATTGAGTCAACAGTCAAAGAAAATGCAAAATGCAAAAAGCTTGTAACCCAAAACTTCCAGGAAATTCAGGACACAATGAGAAGCCCAGACCTAAGGATTATATGTATAGATGAGAGTGAAGACTTACAACTGAAAGGGACAGCAAATATCTTCAAGAAATTATGGAATAAAACTTCCCTAACCTAAAGAGAGAGATGCCCATGAATATACAAGATGCCTACAGAACTCCAAACAGACTGGACCAGACCAGAAATACCTCCCATCACATAAAAACAATGACATCATGAAATTTGCAGGCAAATGGATGGAACTTGAAAATATCATCCTGAGTGAGGTAACCCAGTCACAAAAGAATTCACATGGTATGCAGTCGCTGATAAGTGGATATCAGCCCAAAAGTTCAGAATACCCAAGATACAATTCATAGACCACATGAAGCTCAAGGAGAAGGAAGACCAAAATATCGATGTTTCAGTCCCTCTTAGCAGGGGTAACAAAATGCTTATAGAAAGAAATATAGAGACAAAATGTGGAGCAGAGACTGACGGAAATGCCATTCTGAGACTGCCCCACCTAGGGAATCCATCCCATATACAGTCACCAAACCTGGATGCTATTACAGATGCTTGGAAGTGCTTGCTGACAGGAGCCTGATATGGCTGTCTCCTCAAATGTTCTGCCAGAACCTGACAAATCCAGAGTTGCATGCTTGCAGCCAACCATTGGCCTGAGCCCAAGGTTCTCAATGGAGGAATTGGAGTGTGCAGATTGGCAGCCCAATGGAGGGAGCAGCAGTGTCAACATACCAGACTCCCTGGAGCTCCAAGGGACAGGACCATTAACCAAATAGTACACATGGAGGGATCCATATCTCAGGCCATATATGATGGCCTTGTTAGACATTGTTGTGAGGAATGTCCCTTGGGCTGGAGGAGGTTTGATGCCCCAGTGTAGGGGAATGCCAGGGATAGAAGGTGGCAGTGGGTGGCTGGGTGGAAGATCACCCACATAGAAGTAGGGGGAGGGGGGATGGGATAGTGGGTTTCCCAAGGGGAGACCTGGATAGGGGATAACATTTGAAATGTAAATAAAGAAAATATCCAATAAAAATAATCTTTAAACATGTGTAAATAAAGTATTTTGCTTTTAAAAAATTAAAGAAAAGAAAGCAAGAAAGTTTATACATCTTAAATTTAAAAAAAAAAAAATGTATGAGTGACTTGTACCAGAAGTCCAGAAGACATTGGATTCTCTGAAACTGGAGTTACCATCAATTATGTGTTGTCATGTAGGAACTTGAAACCTGAGCTCTGGAAGAGCAGTGAGTGTTTTTAACCTCTGAGCCATCTATTTTACTTAGAGTTTCCCGTGTTATGAAGGAACAATATGGCTATGGTAACTTTTATAAAGGGAACCAATTAATTGAGACTGTCTTACAGTTTCAGAGTTTTCTCCCATTATTGTCATATTGGGAAGCATGGCAGTATATAGGAAGACATGATGGTAGAGAAGGAGCTGAGAGTTTTACATCTTAATCTGCAGTAGCAGGAAACGTCTGTGTGCCACCAAACCTAGGCTTAAGCATCTAAGACCTCTAAGACCACCCCACAAGCAACACACTTTTTCCAACAAGGCCATACCTACTCCAACAAGGCCACACAAGTTAGTCTCTGTGGCCTAAGCATTCAAACACATGAGTCTTCCGGGCTCATCATATTTAGACTTCAGCATCATCCCGCCAATCTTTGGCACTTTGTTGATAATGATTGATGTGGGAGGGCCTAGACCACTGGGATGTAATTAGCACTGTTCCATGGACTCTGAATCAGTTCCTGCCTCTGTGTTCCTGCCTTGAGTTCTTTCTCTAACACCTTTTGATGATAAACTGTGTTGTATAAGACAAATAAGTCATTTCTTCCCACATTGCCTTTACTCATGGTATTTTATCACATCAATAAAATCTAACTTAGACAGTTAACCCCATTTATGGTTTTGAAACCAGTGGGTATGTGTTACAAGTGGTTGATTATGGTAACTTTTAGGAGTCAAAGGTAAGTGCAACTGTTAATGATTTTTCTTTCCCATCAGCCTGCATAGCAAACCTGCAGTACTATGCAAGGCAGAGAGCAGGGAGGATGCTTCCAGATCAATTATCAATTTGATTTCTCCAAGTTATGTCAACAAAGTATGTGGTATCTACTGAAATACATTAACCACATCACATGTGGTTTCTCTTCTCACTTCCCTTAAGTAATATAGACAATATGAATTATATTGCATGAAAAAATACAGTGTGATCAGGAGGTAGAAATAGAATTTAGAAGGATGTGATGCAGAATTTGAAAAGAGTAAGCAGCCCAGATTAGTTCTTTCAACAGAGTACTGATCTTGTTAGTATATTTCTATCAGTAAACCCTAAACTCAGAAGGAAAAGACAAGGGAATCATGAGTTCAAGGACAGTCTGGGATGTATAACAAGACATTGTCATAAAAAACAACATAGCACTAGAGAGCCTGAGATAAGAGGAGTACCCAACCTATAACCTAATTGAACTATGTAGCTAGTGCTTGCCCCCATCCAAGGCTATGAAGCAAGTCTGATAAAATCCTAAGTAAACAAAACATAAAGTGAAAACAAAAAAGAAAATGGATGGAAAAGAAAAAGGATAATTTGATTTATTTAAACTAGATGTGCTACCAACTTAATGAGAATATCTGTTAGTAAAAAAGAAAAATAGACACTTTGTATATGAGTCACCAAGATAATGGATTTTGTTAGTCAAGTTAAAAGGTTGATGCAAAAGTAACTTAATTGGAATACCAAAATAATTCCTCTAAAAGATGAGAACAGATGATAGAGTTACTAGAATAGAATTTATCATTAATTTCAAGTCATATTTGAAAAAATACTTTTATGAAACAGTCAACCATCATTTATTACAAAAGCATAAAGTTGTATGACTGGGATTCTTAATGCTGTTTTATCCAAAGCCTTCATTTTACTCTATAAAATCAAGGTTGTACAACAATTGATCAGAGGTCAAACATGGGACTTCATGTACCTTTAGTGCCAGAACTCCATTGTTTTCTTTAAATCAGTTGTTCTCACAACCATGCCCAAGTCTAGTTCGCAGTGGGCTGACTGAGAACAGTTTTCACAGGGCTAAAGGAGATCAGAGGATTGTACTTCCTCAGGAGTGAATTTGTTCCTTCCGTTTTCATGTTTCTTTGCAAGACTGTTTGCAAAACTTAGCGCTCCATAAAAAGAGAAGTTAGTGGAGGGGAGAAAATAGGGATATGGAAAACTAAAGAATGCATGTCCAGGAAAAACTACATTGTCTGACATTTACGTGACTCTGGTCCTTCACAAGTAAAGGTTTAAAACTGGTTCCTGAGATTTAAAAAATAAAATGTCATAATTTGCCTATTTTGTTTCATCTGCCAATTTCTTCCTCATGGTGAATTTCAATGTACTAACATAATGTTAACAAGTTTGCCAAATTACTGAAACCTTAGCAATGAGATTTCATAAGCCATTGTGAAGCAGCTCTAGAGTAGCTCTGATGGTATTATTTCTATGTTCAGTGAACTTTCCTGATTACTTTTTCTGATTTTTGCTCTTGTATTTATATAACCAACTCAGTGATAGCTGTTGGCATTCTTATTAAAAAAAAAAAAAAAAAAACAAGGAGCCAAGGATATAGTCATTCTCTACTGAGTTGTTTAGAATTTTTCCCTTGATTTTAAAGTTAGACTGAGGTGTTTGCCATAGGTAAACATGTGTGATGTCTTTGTGAGAAAATAAATATTTAAATTAGGATATCATGAAATAACTATGGAGGCAAGCAGGATCATCGGCACACGTGTCACAATTTTGACATATTCTATCATATTCTTTCTCTGTACCAAGAGCATCTTCTTTATGCACACAGAGATGAGGAAAACATATTTGCCTTCATTGCTCTTCTTGTTTTACCTCCTTTAGAAGCCATTCGATCATACCTTATTATTCTCTTTGACCCCAGTGGGTGATCCGGGTCCAGATTGGCTGTTTTTCACCCTGGTGACCTTCATTCCAGGAGTCTCACATATTGTTCTACCTCCTACTCCCCTAGAAACACTTAGACAGATATGAATTTCCACATTAAAGGGAGAAAGTTTTGAAATGTACAAAAAGGAAAACCTTTTTAAAAGACCAATGCTTCAAATATTTATGTCAAGGTTTTTCCATCGTATATGGTCTCTTCTTCCTCCTTTCTCTAGCCAAAGGTGTTCAGGGGAGTGGTGGATTTATTGCATGGCAAGGTCCTCAACTTACACTGTAAATATTTTAACCCCATTATACTCATCAAAATAATTTCATCCAATGCTTCAACTCTTGTCTTCCATGACATATTATTAATTCTGTTATTATAACATTGCTGCCAGTAGAAATATTTACATTTTCTTTTACCCCCCACAATATCCTCAAGAGTATATTAAAATGAAAAAAAAATAGTAAGGAGCCATAGTGTTCATGGAAATTTGTTTTCCATATACCATATCACAGACTGTCTGTATGCCATGAGGAAATGAGTAAGAGTCACTATGCCTAAAAGTCTATAGGCGTATTCCATTTTGTTTAGAATTTTCATGTACATGTTGACAAGTTGAATTGCTCTACAAAAAGAAATTTTCTATGAATTAACTTCAATAGAATTGGAAATTACTTTTATTTTGAAATACATCCAAGCCATATGCAAAATCCAAGAAGACATAATGTTATCCTTCAGTCAGATTTCTGAACTTACTTACTACCTTCTGAACCCTTACTACCTAGTGATAAAGACGTGAAAATCACTCCAATAATAACTATGTTAATCCACAGCAAACTTTCTTGCCCTGACAACTTCATAATACATTTCAAGCAACCTAGTTTCCTTCATTTTAATTACCATTAAAAACTGTAAATGCATGATGACCTTTGATTCTAGTGCCTATTGTCACATCATGTACACTCTGTCTTTGCTAAGCACCAAACTGTATCAGTATGTGAGAAGGTGTTGATTTATTCTGCACCAAATCAAGTCACATTTTTACTTTCATTAAGGAAAATGGCATTTTGATGGGCAAACAAGTAGCTAGCATGACTAATCTCAACTGAAACCTAAGTTGAAAAACAAAGTGAGCTGTGATATTGCAAGAGTCCCCATTTATAACCAACTGGAGCTAAATCTCCAATTGTTTCACCTATGAGGCAAAAGACATTTGTGATACCAGATGTGAAATTTGTCCAGAGACCTGAGCTTCAAGCTGTGCATTTTCTACCTCTTTCATCACTGCCAGGAAAAGTGGCTCTGCACCTACAATTTAGCTGATGACTCATCATCCACAACAGAAAGCACTTTGCCTCTTCCCAAGTGATCTTGGTGCATAAGTTGTAAAAGAATTAAAATCCCAAATCTTCCAGAAAGGTATAATTCAGGGATGCTTGTAGGTGCCCTAGAAATGCTAAGGTATTAAAAAACTGGTGAGGTACTCCTCTATTCATTTAAGTTTTCTAAATTCAAAAAGAAAGCAGAGATGGAAGATGATTAAAAAAAACAAGTCATCTTGTTAAATTAACTTTCAAAGAATCCAAGGTTGTAAAAAACTTTTTTATATTTGATTTATTTGGTTAATAAATTGCACTTATATTTTAGACAATACATGTGGGAAATTTAGAGAATTTAAACACAGGCATAAATTTATACAGCAATTTAATTGAAAAGTGATTTCTAGATCATTAGAAGCAAAAATTTCAAAGATAAACAAGAGTTTATGTTTCCTGCCAATGATTATTCTATATTATATAGCTCTGTTCATTTGACAAGTGGCCAGTTGCATAATAAAAAAAATCATAACATCTAGTTCATTCCTCTATTTTCAACAAGATACTTAACTGTGCATCTCTTCATGATAATGACTTATACAAGTCCCAATGTCTCTACATATTTACTCATAGGTCCATCCACTTCCAATTCAAGTATTTCCCGACTTCCTTTTCTCCTCTATTTCCAAAAGAAGAGATTTCACTATGTGAGCTTTTTAAAAGTTGCATTCCCTCATTCCATTCCTATTCTAGGTAATAAAATTGAATTCCTAATGCCATTTGAGAAGTTGCATTGCATAAATCAAGTCTATAGGATCCTGCCACATTATGTGAGAAATAAGGACCTAGAATACATGAATCTGAACACTAAATTTTAGAGACAGTTTCCAATGGTATAGACACAATGATAACAAGTAAGTTTTACTCAATTCAATCTTGAAAACAGTCCATGTAGCATCTAAGCACCATTTTACACATGAAGAGACTGGAGTTTCAAGTGTTTCACTAGATTTCATGCTGCATTCAAAATGCTCACTTACTTTATAAAAATGAAAATATATTCCATAGGTTATGAAGATAAGAAGTTGAATAGTTTGCTAACATGTTATTCAAGCAGGAGCAAAACATAAAATTAAAGTCTTTTAATTTAGAAAATAGAATGAAGTTCAACTGTATCTTTTTAAACAAAACAATATATATAACATGTCTTTACAGTTAGCTGCAGTTTCAATCACTCCCAGGAGCTTGCCCAGCCAATGCAATCAGTTTGTTAAATTTCTACACTTCTGAAAACTTCAACAAATGGTTTTATCCTCACGCATGTTCACCCTGAGTGCCTTAATAAAAGTGCATTATAGTTTAAAAAAATAAAGAAAACAAAAGAAAGAGCAGGAGATGATTAACTAGACTCTTAGCAATGCAGTTAAATCTAGTTGTGTTAGTTGTTCATAAATTGAATATAAGTGAGAGAATTACAGACATGGCAAAGACAGGAATTTACAATTTTCTGCCAAAAATAGTATAAAACCAGCATGCTTACATTATATTATTATTTTTGAGGTCATTATAAAAAGCATTGTATTTATAATTAAGTTTTGCCTGATGAAATATTAAGAAGGGTATGCAGAACAATGACTGAAGAACGAGACATGTAGATATTCACTAAAAAACAGATTTCATTATTTAATATTCTTATGTTACATCCTCTTAGACAACTCAAAGTACTGAATTTGCATATCTAATATTATCAATTTGTCAATGAGGGAAATATAAAGATTAAAGGAAACAAAAACAAAGTTATTAGAAAAAGTAAAAAGGGCCCATGAGGTCTTGTGACAGGACATTTACAATTATATATGCCATCTTATTTAAAACTGAAAATTACTTTATGGGATTTTTTTCTGTAAAGCTTATGAAACTAAGTCCTAGAGATATTTAATGATTTACCCTTCCTCTCACATCTCAAAAAAACTGGCTGAAGTTTTCAAGTACTTCAATTGTACTAAAAAAAAAAAGAACAAAAGAAAGAAATGAAAGAAAAAGAAAGGAGGAAGAAAGAAAGAAAGAAAGAAAGAAAGAAAGAAAGAAAGAAAGAAAAAGAAAGAGAAAAAAGTCATTATTTTATAATCAAGGAAAATAATTGGCAGATAAGTAGTTGGGGGTCATAGCACAAGAGTTTCCATATGGGTACTTCCATTCAAATGACCAGTCAAAGAAGTTTTAAGGTAGAAGGAAAATGGATTGTTAATACATGGCAGAGTAGTAACTTCAGTAGTACTGATGAAAGCTGTGAGGGTATAAAAACTCATGATTGGAAATAAAGTGACCTAATAAGTAATCATAAAGACCAGAATTATAATACTGTGGTAGTTTAGAGGAGATATCCCCATAGTCTCAGGAACTATGAATACTTGGTCCCCAACTGGAAACACCATTAGGGAGACTTAAGAAGACTTTGAGAGTTTAAAACTTGTTCTATTTCTTCTTCACTCTCTTTTCTTCCTATTTGCCCCTGAAGATATGAGCTCCTAGATTGTTCTTCAAGGTGCCAGAATGGTAGCCTCTGCTACCATTCCTGGACTCTAATCTGCTGGAACCTAAAGCCCAAGTAAACTCTTTATTCTAAAACTTGCCGTAGTCGTGGCATGTTATCACAGAAGTAGAAAAGTTTAGGGATGGTAAGAATTAAAAAAGTAGAGGATTATTGAAAATACATTAGAAAAAAATGAATAGAACTGGACAACTACTTAGATGCAGGTAGTGATAGAAAGGAGCCAATGAAGGCTTCAAGTAATAGTTTGAATTGCCACTGGGAAATCTGTGTGGTATATTAACACAATCAAGAGAAGATAAATTCAACTGTCTACAGAGACAGAATTTATAGCCACACTTGATTAATTTAAGTTGGTACTAGAAAATCTAGGGGAAGATTTGAACAATAAGTTGGAGGTAAAAATCCATAGCTCAAAAAAAGTGAAATAAACTTTCATGAATTTCAACTCAAGAGTCTTGAGACAGTAGATAAAATTGTAGGAGAATATGACATTGCTCAAGGAAAGCATCCACTGTGAAATGAGAATTTACCAACAGTAACATCCGGCAAGACAATGAAGACTAAGTGGAAGGTAGGATAAAGTAAGGAAACATGAGCTGGCAGGTAGGATTTAACTAGGCACTAGGGAAATAAAGTTGGAAGAAAGAGAGAACAAGATCCATGGAATAAAGAAGTTTAACAAATTCAGATGTCAAATATAATTTGAAAAAAACTAGGAGCTAGGCATTTAGCTTAGTAGGTTAAAAAAATACTTGCCTCCCAAGCATGGAGTGAAGTAGAAATTTCTGATTTCTTTGGAGTCTCAGATCATAAGAATATTTTGCTGAAGCATAGACAGGTGAGAGGATGTTTCACTGAAGCAAACTCATGAGAGAACATGTGATGTTTAAAAAGAATATAAATATGACCACAAACTATGGCACAAGGCTAGTGCTTTGGTACCACTTTGCTAGTCTCAGCTGATGGTGCTCTGCCACTGGTTGGCCTTGCACCACATTGCTGATCTTTGCTTGTCATGACTTCATAGAGAGTAACTCACTGAAACACTTCAGATTTTCAGGCAGCTTCCTGCCATGTCAGCAGACTTGGGCTGATTGGTCAAGCCTCCCAGTTTATTGTGAATCAAGGTGCTGCTGCTGCTGATTCTTGGGTGGTGTCTGCCAAGCAGGTTGGAATGAAGCTGCTGATTTCATGTTTGGTGGTTTGCTAGTAGACTGAGCTGCTGATATTCTGAATCCAAAGATTGGAATTGCCTCAAATAAATATTTCTAAGCAGGTCCACTTTCCCAGTGTCCTAATAAGCTTTCATTTCCACTACCTCTGATGGGTAGTGGTCTAGAGGGGAGGTTAAATCACATAAAAACCTTATTAAAGTAGGTTTTGGAAAAAATCTAAACCTATAATGGGGTCCTGAATTTGGATTCTCAGGACTGAGGTGAAGATTCAAAAGTGGCATCTGTAATATCTGTAATCCAGCACTGGAAAAGCAGAGTTAAGTCAATCATTGACACTTACTGGACAGCCAGTATAACTGAATTGGTGAGCTTCCCAAGTTTAGCTAGTAAGATGTTCTGCCTCCACAAGATAAAACAGTATAACAGAGAGGGACAAACAACATTAACCTTTAGCTTCCATGTGACAAATCCACAAGATGTATCTGCATATAAATGGGCACAAACTTTAAAAGTGCATATAACCCTGTATACATACATATAAAATAATAGGTTTAGCAGTTTGAAGATTATTGATAATCCTTATTGATAATACTTTCGTGAAGTCAAAGTGATACCAGTTAAGAATCAGAGAAGTATAGGCAATTTTTATACACATACCTTTTTTTAACTGAAAATTTGCATATTACACAAACTGTCTTTTTACTTGGCAAAAGGCTTTGTAATAATAAGGGATTGTCTAGAAGAGCAGCCAGCAAGGTGCATCATCACTGTATATATCATCGGAGAATAACAAAGACATAAAATGCTGCCATACAAATTACGCTCCTTTGCTACTGTCCAATCAGTCACATAAAGACATTGTTGTTAACCTCTTGGGCTTCCCTGGACTAGATAATTGATGTAAAAAATCTGATCTGCTTCAGTCCAATAGGCATTAATCAACATATTATCTCCAACTTCAGCCTGTCTTGATGGCTCCGATTTGCTCATTTTTATTTTTTTTGCTCAATTCATTGGTCTCTGGTTGCTATAATTTGCCTGTATTAGGTGGGTTTTATGATATAATACACAAGACTAGAAATTCAGATATTGGTATCACGTTGAGCAATACAAATAATTCAGCATTTCCTGCCCTGTTGCAGAAGGGAAATTTCACAGCAATCTGTCAATGATAAATAGCCCCACTTGACCCACTTTCTGCTAAACCTAGGTCATAAAACAACCTAATATTGGTATGCACAATTATTATTTCAGTTGCACTTACAAATGTGATTTATGCCAAAATAACATTGCAATTTAAAGGATTCCATTTTCTACTAACTTATTTCTTTCTGTCTTTCCTACTTTCGCTCCCCACCACACCCCATTTTTAACAACTACAGGCAATTTGATGGCAAATTTTGCATATTCCACAACCTGTCCTTTTTTTGGGTTATTTTTTCACTTCCCTCTCCTATTGTTTTTAGAGTCAGCAAAGAACATGGAAGGCAAATATATTTGCACGCCTTACTTTTCTTTTGTCATCAAAAATACCAACCATTTGGAAAATACAATGTTTTGTTCCTTAAAAACCCTCAGATCCGCTAGACATAGACCCTACCACTTAGGCTCCAATTCCTTCACCATTCACATCACTATTCTGTGTATATCTGGGAGTCACATAGAGAAGTCTAAGAATAAACTTTTGCAAAATAATAATGTGTTTTTTATATTTAACAATAATGGTATTCATACTTACTAAAGTTTTGCTTTTATTTTTACTTTTAATTAGTCTTTATAATAATAATTAATATTTGCTGCTTCCTACACTACAATCATTAGCTTTAGAGAAATATAAAAAATGGTAATTAACATTCAGCCTGCTAATGAAAATGTGAAAGTACTACAGTTACAAATAGATACAATGGAAATCATTGACTTTCTTTAGTTTGATTTATATTTATCAGCTCTCACAAAGTGAGCAAATTCTGTAGCATAAGCAAGTTAAAATTGGGATGCTAACGTTCTTTCGGGGGGGGGGAAAGAGGGAATAATGGTAATCTGTTGTTAAAGTATAAATTATTGTCTATCAGAAAATTTGCAGTTGTCATCTATAGTAATTAAATTTGAAATTATCCCAGTAGTTGGTAGCAACACACTAGACGTTTCTTCTAAATATATATATATATGTGTGTGTATATATATGTATATATGTATGTGTATATATATATGTGTGTATATATATGTATATATATGTGTATATATATATATATATATATATATATATATACACTACCTTCACTCTGTTTTTTAAGATATATGCTGCTTGTAGCACTTAGGATGGAGGACAAGTTTCACAAAATCAAGTTATTGACAGGAAGTTGGTATAACAAAAGTGTCAGAAACTACTGGGCTGATGCTTGGTGCACACCAATTTCTGCTTTGCAACTTCCCATAATTCTTTCAGTGGTGGTCCAAATCCAAATCAGATCACACCATATAGGACTGATTTTTGTACATTCTGTGCCAATTTTAATCTACTTCCATTATTTTATCTGCCAACAACTGAATGAGAGAAATACTTTATAAAATGGAAATGATTACCAGGATGGTGTGATTAGTGAATGGAGTTTCAAACTGACACACATAAATCTTTACAACCGCATGACAAGCAGTCACCTAGTCACATTACCACATCTCACTTTAATACAGCTAAAAACATCTTCAGCAGTTCCCCACTCACTGTTTGCTTTAACCCTGTAGTTCTACCAGACAGCTGGGGATGAAAAAAAAAAGGCCAAAATTTCAGGGGTGAGAATGGAAACGTTTTCTTTTGTTCAGCAGAAGATTGTAAGTCTTTTTATACTTGGCTCAAATCAAGAAGAAAATACACATACCCACACTCCAAACAAGCTTTTAAGTGAAAGGTTAGCAGTTCTCAAAAGTCTGAATCCTACCTGAATCACAGGAACTTCAAACAGTCTGCAGGCACTCCTCAGAGATTTGGATACAGTTGCAAGGCTATTAAAAAATGCTATGGGCTTTAGGTTTTGACAGAGTTCAAAGGCTGATTCTTTTATTTGAAAGTATAATTTTTCAAAGGAGAAAGAGGGATAGTTAGACGAAAATAAACAACTTCGCTTCACTGATTTTTACCAAAAACTGTTGGCTATATTTAAGAAAATGGAGTATCTATGATGATGGGAAGCAGATGATTCTAAATGGAACAAAATTAGATGGCTACAAGAAAATAAAGGACAATTACAATAGTATACACTGAGGGGAGTATCTTACAGAAATGTATTTGAATGGCAGTTGGAAGGGATGACCAAACAGTTCCTTTCTGATTAAAGCTTTATAGAAAGTCACCGAGCAATTCTTTATCCCCTCATCAGTGAATTGAAAGCAAAACAAAACAAAAACAAAAAACAAACAAAAAAACCCCCAAAAACCCAAAGAAACCTATGTGATGAAAGCTGTGGCCTAAAGGAGGAGGAAAATACAGCTCCCCAAAAATTTCTACTCATTCAATGTGTACAGAAAAGTACAGGGCTTTAAAGATAACTCTATTGTTGTCTTTGGGGCTTAAGGGCATGTTTTTCATGTCTCTTTATAACACTAACAAATGAATGGGTACTGCATGGCCTGATATACCAATATATTGCACTTGATGGTGTGATAGTTCTAGAAGATCCATACTGTTGCACATGGACTCTCAACTCTCTGTATAGAAATATGATGCATGAATATTCCATATCCTCAAGGCCCCGCAGCTTCTAAAATCTTTCCTGCCCTCTTCCATCTAAGTTCTCCTCCTTCCATAATGTTACACTTTCCTTTTCCCCACAGCACACAGATACTCTCTCTGAGGACAAGTTACTTCCAATAGATCACCTCACCACCTGAGGCCAATCTAGAATGACGAATGCTCCACAAAATACATTTTCCCATTCCCACTTTAAAGGAAATCTCTGATCTACAAAGCCCCTCATTCCATTACTGTATTTCTTAAGAAACATCATAGAGCATCCCTTATTTAGATTTTGTATCCCAAACATTTCTATCACATTCCTTTTACCTGCTTACAACTATTTCTTATGCAATAATTACTTCTTCTGGGGACTCATTTGTTCCATGCCAAAGTGATAAGATATACTATGCTTTGTTTTATATGAGAAAATAAGTTTTAAAACCTATTTAAATTTTTTCATAGTTAAGTTTAGTGCATTTTGATCATGCCTTCAATTGCTCCTATGTCCTCTCCTACATCCACTGCTCAAATTCATGAACCCGTGTGCTCTTCTTTTTACTATCTATCTATCTATCTATCTATCTATCTATCTATCTATCTATCTATCTATCTATCATCTCTCTATCATCTATCCATCCATCCATCCATCCACCCTACTAAGTCCAATTAGTGTTCTCTTTATATACATGCGAATAGGACTGACTGCTGTGGAATTGGCAATCTATCAGAGGGCTCAATTCTAAGAAAATTTACTCTCTCTTTCAGCAGCTGTCAACTTTCTATATAAGCCTAAACTAGGATTGGGGCCTTGTATGCCTTCTGCTATCCTTCCTGGAATGTTGAGTGTATTACCCTGTGCAGGCAACTACACATCTGAAAAAATCGTGTATGCATCAAGCCCGTCATGTCCAGAACTATTTCATATTATGAGAAATCTTAAAATAGACTCACACCCTAAGGTATAAAAAATAAAACCATCATGACAAAGATAGTGGGTATCAGAACAATAAGAAAATATTATTCCACATGTCAGAGTCAGGAGGGCATTATCTGCATTCAACAATGGAGCAGACTATATCTGAAAATCTTATTTCCCCTTCTTATAAATACCCATAATTAAAGAATGCCCTTGCACCATACAATGGAAGCATATAGCCAGATGCTGACAGGGGAGACCCACTTCTCCCTGAGCATTGGGTAATAGGGAAACAGGGTTTTGGCAATGTTCCCTGTCAACTGTTGATAGTGACAAATCTTTACTGCAAACATCCCATTTAAAGTTTACTTTCCCTTTAAAATAGATTTTGAGGTTCAGAGTGATTTCATTCCCTCACTGATAGTTTAGACCCTTTCTTGGTACTTGGTGTCCTTGAATGGAGAAGCATCAGCTAAGCAGCCAGAAACAACCCTAATACCCAGCAAGGCTGCTTTGAATATTCCTCACATGCCTTGAGGAAGCCCTGTGGCATGATAACTATCAAAGCACTCTATGTCTCCAAGGTATATCCCAGCCAGGACTGTTTCAAACAGCTGTTGCAGAACAGTTTGCCATCACAAACCTAGATTGAACTCTATCAGCTATTTTCACCTAGGCCAGATGGGGACCACTTTCTCTAGTAGCCGAGAGGAAGAAGGCCTGTGATAGGTGCAACAAATCATTCACTTGTATAAATTACTGGTGTGACTGGTGCAAAGACCTTTATCATATTCCGTTTGTGGCTGTATAAACTACTGTTCAGTGCACTGTATGAGCCAGCTAGGAAACAACATCATTTGTTGCACCTTAGCATTGTAACATTGTACCCATACAAATGGCTGATTTCACCTTTTCTTTTCTTGCTGACATTTGATCTCTATCATTGATAGAGAGGAGATGATAGAAGTGGCAGTGGAGTGACACAGACAGCAAAGGCAGCAACAGGGACAGTGGTGGAAACAGCAGTGCTGAAAGTTCCAGAGAGGAGAAAATGTGAGCACCCAGTTACTAGAAGACTTTCAGGATTCCCATCCTTAAAAGTCAGATCTCAGATATATTGGCATCAAAATTATAACACATGCCATTCCCAAGAGTCAAGAGTATCATCAGCTCACATCCAGGAGTTTAAGAAAAGCTATCTGAGAACCACGCCACTGGTTGCTGTGGAACTCAACATTTCAGCCACTGAAGACAATTTGGAAGTTGTAAGATAAGCCAGAAGAACTTGATTAAGGGGCTTGCTGGCTGGCACTCCTCTCACAACCTCTGGAAGCTAAGGGTTAAAACAGAAACCAGTTTCTCTGCCATTGATGATGACAGACCAGAATAATAGGAGTCAGACCTAAAGAACCAGAATCTTAAGTCATTGTCATTGAAACTCCAAAGCAATAGGCCTGTAGATCTCAAAGCTTGTAGCTGTAAGTCTTTAGATCATTTAGTCTAGCTACCAGGTCTCAGGCACTCTAAGGTTCAGAATTGCCACTAGAAGAGCTTCTCACATAATCTTGATTTGTACATATGTGAATAAAAGGACCCAATCTGGATAGTTCCTGGTAGCTGAATGCTTATGAAAATGTAACAGGAATATGAAAACAAATATTGTGGATTCAGCATTTATTCAAATACTTCTCACAATGATGTACCACTTTAATAACTATTTTCTAGAATTCAACTGCAACTGAGTTTAAGAAGCTAGTCTCAGAGGTTAATTTTTTGAGTTATTTTATGTTTTGGATATTAGCCCTCTATCAGATGTAGGGTTAGTGAAGATTTTTTTTCAATCTGTAGGTTGCTAATTTGTCTATTGATGGTTTCTTTTGCCTCACAGAAGCTTTTCTGTTTCTTGAGTTCCCATTTATCAATTGTTAATCTTAGAGCCTGTGCCATTGGTGTTCTGTTCAGGAAATGTCCCCCTGTGCCGAAGTGTTAGAGGCTTTTTCACACTTTCTCTTTTATTCTATTCAGTGTATCTGAGGTTCTTGATTCACTTGGACTTGAGCTTTGTGCGTGGTGATAAATTTGGATCTATTTTCATTCTTCTACATACATACCACCCATTAGAAAAGCAACATTTATTGAAGATACTTTGTTTTATCCACTGTAAGTTTTTGGCTTCTTTGTCAAAGATCAAGTGTCCACAGGTGTGTGGATTTATTTCTAAGTCTTCTGCTTCATTGATGGATCTGTCTCTGTACCAATACCATGCAGTTTTTATCACTATTGCTCTGTATTAGAGCTTAAGGTCAGAAATAGTAACTCCCCCACAAGTTTTTTTTATTGTTCAGAATTGTTTGGGCTATTCTGGATATTTTATTTTTCCATATAAAGTTGAGAATTGTTCTTTCCATGTCTGTAAAGAATTGTATTGAAATTTTAATGGGGATTGCATTGAATCTGTAGATTGCTTTTCGTAAGATATCCATTTTCACTATGTTAATCCTATCAATCCATGAGCATGATAGATCTTTCTATCTTCTGAGGTCTTCTCTGATTTCTTTTTCAGAGATTTGAAGTTCTTGTCATATAGATCTTTCACTTGCTTAGTAAGGGTTACACCAATATATTTTATACAATTTGTGGTTATTGTGAAGAGTGTTGCTTTCTAACTTCTTTCTTAGCCTGTTAGCATTTGTATAAAAGAAGGTTACTGATTTGTTTGAATGAATTTTACATCCTGACACTTAGCTGAAGGTTTTTAAGCTGTAGGAGTTCTCTGCTAGAATTTTTGGGGTCGCTTATGTGTACTATGATATCATCTGTAAATTGTGATACTCTAACTTCTTCCTTTGCAATTTGTATCCCCTTTTGTTGATCTAATTGCTCTACTTTGGAAACAAATAACCCAATTTAAAAATGTGATACAGAGCTAAGCAGAGAATTCACAAAAGAAAAATCTCAAATGGCTGAGAAGCACTCAAAGAAATGTTGAAAGTCCTTGGTCATCAGAGAAATACAAATCAAACAACCCTCACACCTATCAGAATGCTAGGATAAAATCTCAAGCAATAGCAATAAAGAAGAACAATCCTCCACTGCTGGTAGAATTGCAAACTGTTACAAACTCTCTGGAAATCAATCTGGCAATTCCTCAAAAAATTGGAAATAGTTCTATCTGAAGACCCAGCTATACCACTTATGGGAATATACACAATAGAAGCCCCACAATACCACAAGGATATGTGCTTTACCACATTCATAGCAGCCTTATATTTGTAATACCCAGAAGCTGGAAACAACCCAGATATCTCTCAACCAAAGATAGGCTACAGAAAATATGGCTCATTTACACAATGGAATACTATTCAGCTATTAAAAACAAGGATATCATGAATTTTGCAGGCAAATGGATGAAACTTGAAAATATTATCCTGAATGAAGCAACTCCAACTCAATAGGACATGCATGTTATGTACTCACTGATAAGTGGATATTAGCATAAAATTACAGAATACCTAGGATAAAACCCACAGACTGTAAGTGTAAGAAATAGAAAGGCCCAAGTGAGGATACTTCAATCCCACATAAAAGGGGGAAGGAAATAATCATGGAAGATAGAGTTAGGGAGTGATCTCTGTGGAATAGGGGAGGGAGAGATGAAAAGGGGAACAGGATCAGGAATAGGGGATGAACAGTCGAGAAGCCCAGAGGTCCAAGAGAATGAATGAAAATAAAAAGCCTATGGGGGTTGGGAGTGGGGAAACCCTCTAGAAAGTACCAGAGACACAGGATGTGAGAGACTTTAAGGACTCAATGGGGATAATCTTAGCCAAAATACCTATGACTGGGAAAAGGAAACTCCAAAAAGAGTCTATCTCCAATAGATAGACAAGTTGGGCAGGCTAAATAACACACAGTAAAAATTTCTGACAAAGAACTGTTCCTGCCTTAAAGAACTACAGGGACAAAAATTAAGAAGAGATTGAAGGAAAGAAGGACCAATGACCTGTCCAATTTGGTATCCATCTCATGGGTGTGGGTGATTACCAGTGCCTGACACTATTACTGAAGCTATGATATGCTTACAGAGAGTATCCTAGAATGACTGTCCTCTGAGAGGCCCTACCATAGGCTGACTGAGACAGAGGCAGATACTTACACTCAACCATTGATCTGAAGTCAGGGACCCCTATGGTTGATTAGGGGAAGGATTGAAGAAGCTGAAAGGAAGAGCCACCCCATAAGAAGACCAGCAGACTCAACTAACCCAGACCCCAGGGAACACCCAGAGACTGAGGTTCCAACCAGGAGCACACACAGGCCGGTAAGAAGCTCCTGGCACAAATATAGCAGAGGTCTGCCTGGTCTAGCCTCAATGGGAGAAAATGTGCTTAACTCTGGAAAGACTTGAGGCCCCAGTGAAGGGGAAGTTCTGGTGGGTGGGGAGCACCCTCTTGGAGACAAGGGGGAGGTTAAATGGGATGAAGAACTGTGAGAAGGTGGACTGTGGGGCCAATGTCTAGAATGTAAATAAATAAAATAATATCTATAAAATGTTTCCCAATAAAAAGAAAGAAAAAGAAACTAGTCTCATGGAAAGAGAACTTGTGATTGAACCACAAAACCTATGTAACTCACATGAAAATGCCTATGAATTTTTATTGAGGTCTAGATTTAAATCTTCATGGATTTCTGTAACACATCAATTCAATATAGTAACAAATTAACACAGATACTATTATCTTCTTGTCCCCTACAGTCATTTAACTTTCTCTAGTTCTAAACCCATACAGTCCATATCTAATATTCTAAAACCGGATTTTTCATCTAATCATGTAACTATCTTTATAGTACGCTACTCTCCCTCATTATTTTATATTGTTTTATTTTATTTTTGACACAGAGTATTATAAAAATATCTTTAATTCACCTGTACTAATTGTCTCCAAGGTTTAACTGCCTCTGTCTGATAACCTTGATGTACTCCTGGAAGTTTCTAACCACCATACAATCTAATCTAGGCCTAGAATGTTTCAGCCTCTGGGACTAACTGCTGAATAAGTTTACCCTTCCTAGATCTCTGTGAGCTCTGGCTGGCTGGTTCAACTCAGCTATTCTGGCCCAACTCCTCTCTGGGCTGACTGATTCAATCTGGTTTCTCTCTCTGCCTTTGACTGAATTGTTCTGCTTGGCCTCAAACTAACTCTAGCAATCTCTTCTGATCTGGATTCTTCTCATTTTCTGGATCATTCTGTCTTTATCTATGTCTAGTCTGTTTTCTCTTCAACCTGTCTCTTTAAAACTCTATTGGTAAAACTGCCTCCTCTCTTCTCTCTGTGCTCTCTTAAATAGCCTCTCTTTCCTGTCTCTTCTCATGAGAGTTGAGCATAATCTATTCTGTCAAATTTTTCTCTTGTCAAATCTTTGTCACTTTGCCCTCATTCAATCAGACTTCACATTTCAATATGTGTGCTTCCTTTTATAAACTAACTTTACTTTCATTGTTTACAATTAAAGGTGTGTGCTAAGGACTGAGCTGCACCACAACTAAAAACAGAGTTTTGTTGTTGTTGTTGTTTGTTTGTTTGTTTGTTTGTTTGTTTTTCAGTAAATAGCACAACACTGGGCTTCACTGTATGATCAAAATATCCTGTAACAAGGCAACATTTCAGACTAGCCTGGAGCTTATTGTATACCCCAGGCTATCCTCAAGCTACTTACTATGTGTTCCTCCTGTCTCTAGGACTGGGAAACTATAGACATGTCTCTAACAACAGGCAGTTGAATGAAGTCAAACTGGGAATGGTTTAGCCACAAATACATAAAATTTGATTTTCCCTTGCTTCTCTTTTACTACAGTCTAAGAATTACAAATGGTAAGAAAATAGCAGCTATCTGATAATTCTGAACAACCTTAATTATGAACACTAATCAGGACAAGCAATGTACCAATTAAATTGCTGTGCCCATACCAAAGCTGCAGTAATTACAAGGTCAACACCGTTTTTTTTTATTGTCAAGTTTTTGAAATATCTACATTGGCTGTTACAGAAAGAAGTATAAAAGATCCCCAAATGGAAATTAAAAGAGTCATCCCAATATGTAAGTCTTTTAGGTAGAATACTACTGGCAAGAAAAGTCTAAGCAATATACTAAGTAGCGTTATAACAAGAATTCTGAGAAGGACTTCTGCTTCCATGCTGTGTGGCCTCATAGAAAAAACAGGATCAAGCTTTTCATTCTACAGGAGCCCCAGGGCTGAAGTTGTAAAATCTCTCAGGAGAGGCAACACATCACTTACCTTATTCATACTGAAGTAAAAATGACTAATATTTTGTTCTGAAATCAGATTCTTTCGAGAAAAAATGAAAATCTCAAGGACTGAATATACTTCAGGCTTCTTACTTCCCACCTTTTCCAAGAAAAAGATAGATCTCTTCATTTGCATTTCTAGATTAGGTGGAGTCAGTGATACTTACTTTGACAGGAAGTTTTGGAGAATACCAGACATAAGGCAAAATATTGTTTTGCCTAAAATAATGTTGAGATCAAGAAGGAGCTAGAAAAATGCCCAAGGAAGTATCTAAACATCAAGAACTTATTACTGCTACAGCTGTTACTAAGAGTCTACATCCCAGTCCCTATCTTTTGGTCAGATTTAACTGCTGTGGTTTAATGTCCATTTTTTTTTTGTTTGGATGTTTTTGTTTCTTGGGGGAAAGTTTTTTTTGACTCTAAATAATTTGTTCACTCTGAGTTTTCACATCTCTGTGAGTTTTACCAATAGAGGCAATCACCTAATGGCCTGGTTTTCACGTAGGTGGTCTGTTCTTGAATTAGGCCACTCATGAAACTTGATTAGCACATATTTACCACCTACCCTTTCACATATATACTCCTTTTCTATTTTGCCTCCAGAATGCAACAGATGTCTGACACTTCCACTCTGCTTGAATAGCAGTAGGTTCATTACTACACAGACAGTTGATATGAATCTGAGTACTTCTTACCTTACTTTATAAGAAGAAATAATGTTGAGATCAAGAAGGAGCTAGAAAAGCACCCAAAGAAGTACTTAAACAAGGTGTCTTGCAGGTAATCAGGCTTTCAGATACTAACATCCATTGCCCTTCACTAGTTTCCTGGTATCAGGCATGTTCTTTCACTACTTGGTATTAGCTTTCTTTTGTAAGTTGTGATAACAATAAATCTCACAAAGCCATTGTGAACAGTAAATATTTTAAAAATAATAATTATGATTAGCATTATAGGTGACACATGTTAAGCTCACAAAAGTGCTCAAAAACTGTAAACAATTTTAATATAAAGGAGTTTGGCTTAGATATACTTAATCTTTTGATTTTTCTAAAAATCAAAACAATTCATAATTCAAAGTAATCATCAAGAAGACCTGAGCTCATTCCAGATGGCTAAGCATCCCAATATATTTAAATTGCAAAGGAGATTGTATCTAGCTGGGCAGAAATGAAGATATTTTAAAATGATATTTGTGTCTCTTGATATGACAGACTATTGAAACAATGGACTCCAAAGAAACAGAAAGCTACCCAGTAATTTCATGTTGGGAGAAGGAAAAAGAACCAGAGTCAGAACTTATTTCCAGAAAGAGATACCACACACCTTTAACTACTTACAGATCACTTTACATGATGGGAGTGAAGCTCAGATAAAGATGGCATAAGTGGTAGGCAGGACAACAGCTTGCCTGGGATTCCTTAGATGTGTATGTCCTTGATCTGTTATTTAAAACTTTGGTTCATTGAAGATTGACTAGGTGGGGCAAAGAGTTGTTGAATCTCTTTGTCCCTCTTCCCCTGGTGTCCACTATTAGGTCCAAGCAGGGCCCTTGAAATGCCAGTGATAATGTCCTAACCAGAAGGAGTCTGACAAGGTCAATAGAAGGATCATGATCCTGTAAACAGAATTTTAAATTTAGCATTCCTTAAGAATCTCGTCAGGCAGGTTTCTGTTTACTAGGAAAACCACTACCTCCATTATCTGCCCCAAGGGTCAATTCTCATGGCAAAGGCTTCTAGTTCCTGGTTAATCTGAACAGCCTGCATCAGTTCCTCCACACCTATCCCTCTGATTATCATATACAATCTACTTGGTTTCCCAGCATGTTGCTGTCCTTTATTCTGAGAGGCATGGCAGTTTGTTATCCCAATAATTTTTTCTATCTATGGAACAGTCTACTTCAGTGGCTTCACTGGGCCTTTGCTTATAACCACAATGAGGGTACAGGTTGTAACTACCAAGTTCTTTAACTAAGCTCAACTCCAAGTGAATCAAGGACCTCCACATAAAACCAGACACACCGAAACTAATAGAAAAGAAAGTGGGAAAGACCCTGGAGGACATGGGAACAGGGGGAAAGTTCCTGAACAGAACACCAATAGCTTATGCTCTAAGATCAAGAATTG